>SJYA01002444.1:1229756-1267546 GCA_006410615.1 Neotragus moschatus
TGGGTGGGTGGGAAATGCTTCAATGCACTATTGAGGAATAAAAACTAAAATGTATGTGGAGTCAAAGGGACCAGCTTTGCCCTTACTAATTAGAAAGAACTGCAAGAGTCCTGACAACTAGGAATATGGGCTTCCGTCTGTCAAACCCTGGGGAAAAAGCATCTGTGACGCCATCACATGGCAGGATGGTGGAGCCAAGCAGAAAGGCAGTACGTGGGTTCCCTCACGGAGTGCATCATTTCAGTGACTTAGGGCTACTTCTGACCACGGAGAGAGTAGCCGCCCCTGGCTGCATAGAGGCTGTATTCTGGGGATTCCTGTAGACATTTTACACCTCTTTCCTCCATTGGAATCTCCCTTTCCTGCCCAGTCCAGTGCTTGAATTCCCAGCAGTGAACCTGGCCTGAGGCAGAAGTGGGTGGGTGGTGGTCCTTGATTTCTGGGATGTCAAGTTAGAAGAAGGAAGGGTGAAGACAGGAACAGTGGTGGGAGTGCTACCCTTGGGGGCTTGTAGATTTTTGTATGCACTCTCTTTGGCATTGGAAGGACTTCAGACTGTTTCATATTATCTATGAATACATTTCCCTTTGGATTGTCAGGCAGCCAGGCAGAGAAGTGGAAGATGCCTCCTCAGCCAGCACAGCCCCGCCAGGAAAATCGCTGCCAGACGCAGGGAACTTGGCTCCAGGTTGGGTCTTAACAGCCAAGGCTTGGGCTTAAGCATCTGAAATGAGGGTTCTAATAGCAACCAGGTGGACTGGGAGGGGGACCAAAAAAGCCAGCACCCACCAAACACCAAACCTGAGCAGACGTCTGGTCCCAGGAAGGCTCCAGAGAAGAAACCCTAGTATTTGATGAAACCATCTTACCATAGGAAAGATGGGGAACTTTACCTTCAAGAAGGAGAACACTTTTGAAAAAAGATATACTGCAGGAATAGGAAATGAATTGTAGAAAGCCTCTGTCTTGGGTTCACACTAGTGGCTTGTGGGATCTTAGATTCCTGACCAAGGATCACACCTGTGCCCCCAGCACTGGAAGGGCAGAATCCTAACCACTGGACCACAGGGAATTCTGAAGGACATATGATCTTAAAATAAGGTCAACGTGATGTGGCACTGGATTGTAATGAAATGGAGCGGGCAGAAATAGTAAAGGAACTGGGTGTGTCTGGAAAGGTCATGAGGGAATTAACAACACACCCGAAGGATGGACACTGACTCTGGAAGCATCGGGAAACAATGAAAACTGTAGAAAACTGAGCCAGTGATGTTCAGGAAAAGGGAAGAAGCTGGTGGTTGTTGGCCAAGATCCATGCTCCCCACCTCTTCCATGGGAACAAACAAAACCTTTATTACTCTGTCTTTCTGGGTCCCTGTGCACTTTCTGGGGGGCAGGCACTGGCCCCTCCAAGACCCAAAGAGGTGGATCTTGGTTGATGTAAGTCAACCACAGGGGTGTCATCCCCCTTTGTCAATGATTGTCTTAAGCCTGGTCCTGAGTGCCCTGCTGGCACTCATGAGGTGGTCTCCGCAAGGGAACGGTGGACAAGCAGGAGGCACATGGAAAGGCTTGCTCCTCTCTTCTACTGGACCTCACCTTGTGTGCATGTGATGCCTGGAACCATGCCCTCTATCTGTCCACCAAAGATGGTGGAGAAGAGACGGAAGAACTTGGTTCCAGGTTCTGTGTCACTGATTAAGCAAACCTGGAACTATCTACCTCCCACCTTCTTACTAGGAGACCACAGATGTTCTGACTATTTAAGTCACTGGTAGGGGATTTCCTGCTCCCTGTTGCTAAAGACACCCATCTAGATAAGTCTGAGGAGCTCCCCTAAGTGAAGAAGGAAAGAACACATGCAGAAAAGGTGATGAGATATGAATGACAGAAAAGTGACTCAGGTGGGGAGTGATGGCTGGTCCTGAGGAAGAAAACGGAACAAAACCCAGAAAGACTCAATACAAACTGAGAAAAGACACTGGTCTGCAAAGTGATGATGACATTCTGTTGTAGGTCAAGGTCTTGGACAGATCCACAATCAGAGGACAGTGACACACTGGGAAAAGGACAGAGGACGTGGACAGAAGCCACAGAAAAATGGTGTTCAAATGGCCCATGTGCTTGTGAAAAGATTCCCAGCCTCCTTCAAAGTAAGAGAAAGCAAAAATGGAACAAAGGCTGTGATGTCATTTCCATCAAGTTGGTAGAGACCGGAAGTAAGAAAGCATCCTTTTGGCTGGCTGGCTGGCAGGGATGCTCCTATATTACTGGTGGGAATGTAATGGGTCTTCAACCACACATGGGGGCGGGCAGATTGTTAACATTTGTTAATGTAATGAAAATGCACATCCCTCCTGGGAATTTATCCCACAGAGACATGCACCAGTGGGAAATGGTACATAAACAGATAAATGATAGATAAAGCTGCACAGGACAGTTTACCTCTAATACCTAATAGCAGGATATTGGCAATGACTTCAAGTCCATTCATTAAGGACTAGTTCCATAAACTACACTCCATTAAAAACTAGACAACTGTCTGTATACTAGTGTGGATAGGTCTCCCAGATAGATCTTTAGAAAGCAAGATATGAATAGCACACTGCCATTTGTGAAAAAGGGTTTTCTTGGTAGCTCAGATGGTAAAGATACTGGCTGCAATGTAGGAGACTCAGGTTCAATCCCTGGGTCAGGAAGATCCCCTGGAAAGGGAATGGCAACCCAGGCCAGTACTCTTGACTGGAGAATCCCATGGACAGACCATGGGCTCACAAAAAGTTGGACATGACTGAGCAACTAACAGTTTCACTTTATTTGTGGAAAAGGTGGGGAAAAGGAACACACACACACACACACGTATTCATATTTGTTTGTTGTTGTGGACTCCAAATTCATATGTTGAAGTCTAACCCCCAGTGTGACTGTATTTGGAGAAAGAACTTTTAAGGAGATAATTTAAGTGAAAGATCCTGAGAGTGGAGCTCAATCCAGTATGGCTGATATCCTTATAAGAAGAGGAAGACGCCAGGGATGCACATTCATAGAGATGGGCCACAGGTGGGCACAGGAGAAGAAGGCTGTCTTCAAGCCAAGGAGAAGGGCTTCAGGAGAAACCAACCTTGCCCACACCTTGGTCTCAGACTTTAGCCTCCAGAATTGTGAGGGAACACATTTTTGTTATTTAAGGCACCCATCCTGTGACGTTTCATTATGATAGCCTTAGCAGACACGTGTATTAGCATGGAATATCTTTAGAAAGATGCCAAAGAAGCTAATAACAGAGGGTACCTTGTAAGGAGGGGGACTGGGGGGTTAAGAAAAGAGGAGTAATTTCTCACTGTATATCCTTCTATGCTCCCTTTCATATTAAAAAGTTACAAGTAAAAAAAACCCACTAGGAACCAATTAAAATTTTCTTAATATGATAAAGATGATTTATCATAAGCTTGACAACTAGTATCATATTAAATGGTAAAGCCATAAAGGCATTCCCATTAAAAATCAGGAGCAAGACAGGAATGCCTGGTAGCGCTGCATTATTGAAAGTTCTGGATGGGCCAAGTGAGCCAATGCAATAAGACATGAATATTAGAAAGGGGGTCCAGTGATGGAAAGGAAGACTCATGGATCCTTACTTGCAGATGACTGTGTTTATTACTATTACCATTTCTCAATATGGCGGCTGCAAGGCATCTTTTGTATATTTTTTGATTTAGATCAATTTTTAGGGGATCTTCTGTCATTCATTCATAAGCACAGACATAGGGAAGTGAACGTAGGCAACACTTAAACTTAGGCAGCTATGAATCATATTTTTATATGTTAACTGCAATAATCCTTATTTGGGGGAATTTCAGACAGTGATTTAAGGAGACTATATTTATTTAAAAAGAATGTTGGCGTTAAAGGGCGAATTCACAGGAGGCTGGGCCGTGAGATTAGTGGGAGGAGGCCTTTACTTGACAGTTCACCCATGAATTTCTCCCACCTCTAAGAGGCTTTCAACAAGTGGAACCTGAGTATTATATGCTAGGTAATTGGCTGTAATTAATTCCACAACCTTGGGCCCCTCACAAGATTGCCTTGCCAAATGAAAGCAAAACACACTGAAGCAAACTCTTCCCTCCAGCTAACTCCACTGAGTGGGACTAGAGCCCTCTGACAGTGGGGCTCCCACTGCCAAAAACGCACTGACAGACTGTGTAATAAAATGCCCTGGCTAGGGAAGCCCTGGCCCAGGAAGGGAGGGCTGACGCTGCTTTTCATGACTGCTGTGTTTTCGATCCCATAGGCCCAGCCACAGCCATGTAAGCCTCACTGGGGCCCAGTTGGCCAAACCATTTTCATGCTTTCTTTACTTTGCTCCCAGTAGAACAAAGCAGTAGCCTGAGGGCTTTGTTCCAGGTACTGATTCTCATGAGCTGCTAGGAGAGTGTGGCAGTGGAGGGGAGGGGAGGAGTGAGGTAGGGTGGATGTCTCAATTCTAGTTGCTCAACTCCTGTGTCCCAGCCCTACCTGATCAGCCTCCCAAGATGCTGGTCTCATAAGATGGCAGCCAAGTTCCCCTGAAGAGACTTCCCTCGTGGTCCAGTGGTTAAGAATCTGCATTGCAATGCGGTGGACACAGTCAGAGAACAAAGACCCCACATGCCTCGGAGCAAGTAATTCTGTGTGCTGCAGCTACTGAGCCCTCACGCTCTGGCGTCTGTGCAACACAACTAGAGGGGCTGGGCAGCTCAGCGGAAGATCTTACGTGCCACAACTAAGACCCAGTGCAACTAAATGCGTAAATATAAAAAAGTTGCCCCATAATCTGTTCCACTCACTGTCGTCAGAATGATCTTCCAGAAACATAAATGGCATCGTCCTCTGTTTAAAATCTCCCACTGGCTTTCCTTTGCTTTTAGCATCATGTCCAAGGTCTTCTCTATGGTCTCCAAAGCTCTCCCTGGTGTGCCCTTGTCTATCTCTTCAAGTTTATCTTGCATCACTCACTCCAGGCCACTGACCTTGCTGTTCCGTAAATGCAGAGTGCTTGGCCTTTCATGTCCTGTTCCCTTTGTCCAGAAGTTCTCCTAGGGTTTACAGGGCTTTCTGTTTCTCATCAGAAAATCTCATCTCTGAACTTCTCCACTAACTTCTCCACTAACGACAGACCTCTCTGAGCTTCTGTATAATTTATTGGTTTGCGTGTTTATTTCCCGTCTCCCAACCCCATCCCAAGAAGGCCCCTCCCACGAGAGCAGGGTTTTTGTCTTGATCACTGCTATGCTTCACACAGAGCAGGAAATAAAAAGACATGCTTAATTATTTTAACTGATTAAGAAAGGAATAGATGGACAAGGACTTCGTTTATGTATCAGTATAAGATCCAAACCCATGGGTTTACTAGGCAGGTAATTGAACTTCAGGCTTCTCATGCAGACATGTCCTTACCCCAAGGAATAATTGAACTTCAGGCTTCTCCTTGCAAACATCTCCTTACCCCAAGGAGATCTAATTTTTAATTTGCAATTCTGGTTTTTTCTTTGAAAGAAGTCCTCACTAACATCCATCGGTCACCCCCAAGTCAATACTCATGACATTTTCTCAGTCACTGGCAGACAGAGCTGTGGGGTGTGCCTGTNCAGGCTTCTCCTTGCAAACATCTCCTTACCCCAAGGAGATCTAATTTTTAATTTGCAATTCTGGTTTTTTCTTTGAAAGAAGTCCTCACTAACATCCATCGGTCACCCCCAAGTCAATACTCATGACATTTTCTCAGTCACTGGCAGACAGAGCTGTGGGGTGTGCCTGTTCTGCTGCTGCTAAGTCGCTTCAGTCGTGTCCAACTCTGTGCAACCCCATAGATGGCAGCCCACCAGGCTCCCCCGTCCCTGGGATTCTCCAGGCAAGAACGGGAGTGGGTTGCCATTTCCTTCTCCAATGCATGAAAAGTGAAAAGTGAAAGTGAAGTCACTCAGTCGTGTCTGACTCCTAGCGACCCCATGGACTGCAGCCCACCAGGCTCCTCCGTCCATGGGATTTTCCAGGCAAGAGTGCTGGAGTGGGGTGCCATGGCCTTCTCCAGCTGAGGGCAAACAGAGCTATTCTGTCTTCTTGTCTCACCTCATGCTGTAAATAAGTATCCTTTTTGCAGTCTCTCTCTCTTTTTTGTTGCATTCTTGCGCTTTTTATAGGCAACTGCTATTTAAAATGGCCCCATGTGTATTCCTAACGCATTATTTAGTGTTCCTGAGTGCAAGAAGGCTGCGATGCACCTTAAGCAGAAAATAACTGTCTTACATAAACTTCATTCAGACGTGAATGACAGTGCTGTTGGCTGTGAGTCCAGTGTTAATAAATCCATAATATATAGTAATCAAGTCATCTTTAAACAGAAACAAAAATTGATTCTTTCTCGTTGTGATGCTGGAAAAAGACTATCAAACCAGTCAATCCTAAAGGAAGTCAACCCTGAGTATTCTTTGTATATGATGCTGAAGCTGAAGCTCCAATACTTTGACCATCTGATGCAAAGAATGGACTCTGGAAAAGACCCTGATGCTGGGAAAGACTGAAGGCAAAAGGAGAAGGAGGCGGCAGAGGATGAGATGGTTAGACAGCATCACCGACTCAATGGACGTGAATCTGAGCAAACTCTGGAAGACAGTGGAGGACAGAGGAGGCCGGCCTGTGGCAGTCCATGGGGTTGCAGAGTTGGACAGCTTTGCGACTGAACAACAGCAACATATAAAGCCAGTTTATGCTTCGACCGGTTGATGAAAATGTTGTGACCAGAGGCTTGCAGGAACCCAACCCCAGACCCTCCCCTAGGTGCAATAGTTTGGTTTGCTAATTCTATGTTTGCAATGACTTCACAGAACAGAACTTCCAGGAATAATGACAATCAACTGTTTTTCTTTCATGCCCCAATTGAATTACAGGTTCTCTGTGAGCCCGAACTGCAGTTTCTTCGGCTTCAGGATGCTCAAGTGCAGGGTCAAGTTCAAGGGTCTAGTGCTCAGTAAGCGCTGTTACTGACTGTGGGGTAGCATCTTAGGCCACACGGGTGCCCACAATCTCTGCGCAAACCTGTCGGAGTTGAGACTCCAAGGCTGCGTGTGGTTTGGTTTCTGGGATGGACTGGAACATTCCATGTCTGCGAGTGGCCCTTCTTCCTGCAGGGATCTGGCGTCATTCACCACCCCACCCCCCCCCCTCCGAGAGGGAAGTGATTACACAGCATACCTGTGGCTGATGCTGGGCTGTTAAGAGCCCCGTAAAACTAAGGCAAAACTAAGGTATAACTTGCCTGTTAGGCCATGGGCCTGAATGACTCTTTGCAAACATTTGCTGCGGGCAGATTTAGAGAAAGATCCTTACTGTTTTGAATCAAATTCCTGTTAAAAGCAGAGGCTCAAGTTTCTTTCCCTTGGTTTCTCCCTGCCCCTGGCCCCTGGTTGCTGGTTAAACACTCCTCCCCACTCCCCTCCCCAACACAGCCTGCCTGGGGGCCACATCCTTTTTTATGGGACTTCGGTGGCTCCTAAGGGCTTACATTCTCTCTCCTGTTTACAGTAGGCTGCTGGGGGAGGGGGCCTGGGAGGGAGCAGAGGCCCAGAGGACTCACTGGGGCCACGAAACCAGTGAACACAGGCTTGGTTTCTCTGTTGTCCACCCAGCTGGGAATGCCAGGTCAGCTTGTTTACAAGCGGAGGTTGACTGACTATAACCTTCTTTCTAGTGGGAGGGAGCCAGGGGGCTTAACAAAAGCTAGGGGGAGACTTGGAGGCGGTGGAGTTGGAGGAGGAGGAGGGGGGTGGGGAAGGCTCATTCTGGGAGATGGAGTTTCCACTGGTCCTTGGAGGGAAGGACCTGTGCTTCCCACCTGTGTGTAGGTATGTGCGTGTACACATGGGAGTGTGTATGCCCCTATGTGCATAGATGTGCACATGAGTGTATGCATTCAGTGTGTGATTGTGTGTGTGCCCTGCTTAAGTGAATGTGGGCATGCCTGTATGTGAGTGTGTGTACGAGTGCATCCACACTCTATGCGTGTGTGTGTGCCTGTGCACTCCAGTGTGGGCGTGTATGTGTGCATGTATGTGTGTGCTTGTGAGTGCAGAGGTGTGCAATAGGCACATGTGTATCTTCAGGGTGCGTGCATGTATGGTGTGCACTCCTGTGTGTGTGTGTGCATGTCCATCATGTGTGTGTGTGTGTGTCTGCGTTTTGAGCGTGTTGCTGCGGGTGAGCTGGCTTGGGGAGCAGCTCTTTGGAGCAGTGGGAGAGAAAGGGTGTGGTGGATCCAGGGAGTTCAGCCACAGAAAAGAAAGTTGATAACCAAAAAACTTTGTTTGGATTCTTACAGGGCAGGGAGGAAAAGCACCCCTTACTGTAGACTCTACCTTCCTAATATAAAACAGAGACCAAGGGGTCCAGTTTCGTAAAAAGTGGACTGGCCAAGGCCTATGCAAGAGACCATTTTCCCAGTAACTAATGTCATAAAGAAACATAGAATGAGTCAGGCCTTTTCTCCCAAGACTCCCATTCTCTCCAGAGTCCCCGAGCCCTGTGCTGTGGTGTGGCCAGTCATTTGTTTGCAAAGTCAACTCTGATGGACAGCTGCTGGCCACTCAGACTAATGTCAGACCCAGTGAGCCTCAATGAGTGATAAGCCTTATTTGCTAGGTCTGTTTGTCTAGACTCCACTTAAGAATCCTTTGGGAACATAATTTGTGAGATATTGGGGAAATTTGAATATGGACTGGGTATTAGATGCTATTAGGGAATTAAAAAAATATTTATAGATTTATTTATTTGGCTGCATTGAGTCTTAGTTGCTGCCTGAGAACTCTTAGTTGTGACATGTGGGATCTAGTTCCCTGACCAGGGGTGAAACCCGGGCCTCATTGGGAATGCTAAATCTTAGCCCCTGGACCACTAGGGAAATCACCGTATTGGGGAATTATTATTAATTTAGTTACATATGATAAAGGAACTTCAGATATGTGGGAGAATCTTCTTATTCTTCTTGGAGATACATGGCACAGTATTTAGTTAAAGTGCCATGTAATTTATCTATAATTTACTTTTAAATGGTTTAGCGAGATAGAGAGAGGGCAAAATGTTAACAATTGTTGACTCTTGGTAATAGATGTATTTCTGTTTCTCTTTGTGCTTGAGAATGTCAACAGTAAAAAAAATAATGCTTTGGGAGAACACTACTTAAAAAAAATAAATCTAACATGTTGCATGAAAAAAAATTCTTTGATGTTTTCTAAAGCAGAGGCTTAGGATCAGAGAAGCTTCTTGTCTCTCCTGGTGCCAACCTGGAGTTGAGGCAGGTGGCAGGAATCAGCTTTGAGAACTGGATTGGTCTTGTGAGGACAGTGTGGGCAGCAGGCACTGCCTGGCTTCTTGATCTCTTCTGCCCAAACACATCCCAAATGTTGAGTTAGGACAGTGGTTGACATTGACATTCAACACAGGCTATGGCCTCTTCCGTGTCTGGGAACCATCTCTCCTTAGAGTACCATATCACTCTGCTTCAGAAGTTTCATCTTTCCCAGGAAGCTGGATCCCAGATGGAATTCACTAGGAGCAGAGACTGCTTTTTATCAGTCTTGACCTGTCCAAGTCCAAGCGTGGCAATGAACTTGCTGTGGGCCAGGGAGACAAGCATTTCACATTCAAGCTCACCCTGACCCTATGAGATTGACACCATTCTAACTCCCACTTTATGGACTGGAAAACTAAGACCTAAGAGATCACTTATGTGAAGTCACCTGGACAGGTGGAGCTGGCATTCACCCATGGGATCTGGTCTGTGGAATCCAGAGCCAGCCTTCTAACTGCCAAATATGTATGGTGGCTGTAGTGGTAGAGTCCATGCAGGGTCTGTGGCTTAATTCATGGAATACATGGGTCATTTTTTACTGAACTTTCTTATAATACAATTTCTTGAGAGCTGAAACAGCATCATCTCCACGAAACAGTCCACACCCTTAGGCTCCTGTCTGCCCTATTTGGTGCCCCTCCTTTTTCCCTGGGCACAGTAAAATAAAGTCTCCAACAAGTTCGAGAAACTCCCCTTTATAAAACACACACCCTCCTCTATAAAGGCAAATGGTCTCTTTGCTCTTTTGTGACTTTTCCTCCATTTTAAGGCTTCCATGGTTATTTCTTTGTTCTTGCTTAGATAAAAATGTTCCAAGGGTGTGCACGTGTATTGGAGTGGTAAGCATGGAGCCGTGTTTGGGGACCCCAAGCCCCCAGAATGCCACAGGATCTCCCCTACAATTCTGTTGGCTCCCATGTGCCCCAGAACATAACACACGTGCCATCAACGCATTTTGATACATCTCCCAGGACCCAGTACTTTGCATACAAGCGGGCTTTCAAGAAACATTTGTTGAAGCAACACATACTGGTTAAAATGCCTGACAGTAGAAAGAGTCATTGAGACGATGTCTCAGATGCCACCCTGAAGACAGCGTGAAAATCTGAGACCATCTGTCAGGTTTCTGGAAGGCCCAGAAAAAAAAAGCCATCAATTTTCCTGAAATAGTACAAACAGGATTTCCTGGAGGGAGCCAAACCGAGGAGCAGGCTGCTTTCTGGAAATGGAAAATGCAACCTTTGCTTGCCATTTGGGGCCGACTGGGTGAATTTCTGCTGGCAGCTGTGGAGGCTTCCTGTGTCCGGTGGGGCCCCTGGTCATTCAGCGGTGATCTCTGAGCAGGTGGGCACAGGAGAACTGACAGACAATTCATGCATCTGTAAAGACCATGAAGTGAATATCGGTGAAATTGCCCTTTACCGCAGGGGAGCCAGGGTTTGCCTGCCTCTGCTTTGGTGCCCCCTCCCTCTCTGCAGAAATGAGGTTACACAGATGGGGTTCAAATCCAGGCTTCTCCAGTTACCAGATGTGTGACCTTGTGCCGGGTATGCTTTTTTTTTTAATTGATTTATTTGGCTGAGCTGGGTCTTAGTTGTGGCACGTGGCATCTAGTTCCCTGACCAGGGATCAAACCTAGGGCCCCGGCTATGTGAGTGTGGAGTCTTAGCCACTGGACCACCAGGGAAGTCTCTGACATACCATTTCTGTGCCTCAGTTTTATCATCTATACAGTGACCATTAGACTAGCACCTGCCTCATGACGCTGTTTGGGGATGAATGGAGCTCATAAAAAAGAAGGCATTTGAAACGGTGCCTGGTGCACTCCTGTGTTTGCCAAACATTAGCTGTTTGTGTTTCCACAGTCATGCTGCCCCTTCACTACTGCCTGGAGCCTCTCTGCCCCCACGGTTCCTGGTCCAGCCCCAATGTCCCCCTCTTGCCCACTTATCCAACCTGAAGCCCTGGGGTCTGCTGACCACCCGGATCTAAGAGCCCAGCGTCTGAGTTTCCCAGGAGCTGCTGTAACAAATTACCACAGATCTGGAGGCTTCAAACAACAGAAGTGTCTTCCCTCACAGTTCTGGAGGCCAGCAGTGCAAAATCAAGGTGTTCACAGGGTCGTGTCCCATCTGAAGGCCCCAGGGAAGCATCCTCCGTTGTCTCTTCTGGCTTCTAGTGGACCCAGGACCCTTGGCCTGGGGTTGCGTCACCCCGTCTCTGCCTTTGTCTGCACAGGACCTTCCCCTCCCCTCTCTGTGTCTTCCTTGGTGCCTCCTTCCTCTCCTTATAAAGACGGTTGTCATTTTACTTATTTATGTATTTTGCCTGCCAAGGCACATATGGGATCTTAGTTCCTTGACCAGGAATTGAACCCAAGCCCCCTGCAGTGAGAATGTGGAGTCTTGACCACTGGACCACCAGGGAAGTCCCTTGTCACTGGATTTAGGGCCCATTTGGATAATCCAGGATCCTCACATTTCTAGATCCTTAACTTAATCACATCTGCAAGGACTCTTTTTCCAAATAAGCTCGCATTCACAGCATCTCCTTGGGCACATTTTCTGCGGAGGCCACTGTTCACCCCACTGCAGCTGTCAACTTCCATCTCAGGAACGTCACTGGAACCTGTCACTTTCTCTGCACCCCAGTGGTCTCCAGTTCAGACCTGATCATTTCTGTCTGAGCCTCTCAGAACTCCCCACTTTTTCGTCCTGCCTTTGGTCTCTTTCTTTCCAAGCCATCATCCCAGTTTTGGAAGCTGTGTTTCCAATACGGCAGCCACCAGTCACATGTGACAACTGAGCACTTGAAATGTATCTGGCTGGACGTGAGTTGTGCTGTAAGTGTAGAGTACACATCCATTTCTTAAAATCAGTATAAAAATAACATAAAATACCCAGTAAAATTTTTAAATGGATCATGTATTGAAAATGATATTTTAGATATATTGGGATAAATAATATATATTTATATAATTAAAAATGAATTGCACCGGTTTTGTTTTACCTTTAACATTTTCTTTTTATTTTTTCAATTTTTATTTATTTGGCTGTACCATGTCTTAGTTGTGGCATGTGGGATCTTTAATTGTGGCAAGCAAACTCTTAGTTGCAGCTTGTGGGATCTAGTTCCCACACCAGACCCCTGCATTAGGAGTGGACCACAGGGAAGTCCCTCATTTTACCTTTTTTAACACGATGATTAGAAAATTTACAAAGACAAATATGGCTTGCCCTACATATCTATTGGACAGTGCTGGTCTGAAGTGTATCAGTCTCTGATTGTCTGTGTCCATTGTCTATACCTGTGTAATAGGCCGGTCTCCAAACTTAGTGGCTTAAAAATAACACATTTCTCTTGCTTTGGGAGGGTGGCTCAGAGGTTCCCTGTTGGTGTCACTTGGATTCACTGTAGTGCCTTCTGTTGGATGATCTACCGGGCTGGAAGGCCCAAGATGGCCTGGGGTCATCACATCACTTGGCCTTGGGTCTCCATCCCGTGGCCCCCCATCTTGCAGTTGGCCAGCCTGACTTTCTTGAATGGCACTCTTAGGGTAGCATTCCAAGAACACAGAAGCTGCAAAGACTCTTCGGACTTAATTTCCAGTACGGCGTCACCCCTGCCAGATCCTATTGGTTAAAGCAAGTCCCGTGTCCAGCTCAGATTCAAGAGCAGGGAGAGGCAGACTCTACCTGTGGGAAAGAGGAGGGACAAAATCACATTGCAAATATTGAAAAGGTGCGTGTGTACTGGGAGGGGAAGAGCTACACTTACTGAAGCCTGCACACTCTAGAACCTGTGCTTCGAAACACAAGGAGTCCCCGCAATGAGAAGCCCGTGCACTGCAATGAAGAGAAGCTCACGACAACTGGAGAAAGCCCGTGCTCAGCAAAGAAGACCCAGTGCCGGCAAAAGTAAATAAATAAAGTTAAATTAAAAAACAAAAAGAGCAGAGTGTCTCTCTCCACCTCTCCTGCACCCCCTCCACCCACCCGCCCACCTTGCAGGGTCCAGAGGGTCCGGTATCCTGTCCCCATGATTGAGGCATATTCATGGAGGTGTCTTTCTGAATTGCTTTACCCCCAGAAGGGCTTCCCAGGTGGCGCTGGTAGTAAAGAAACTGCCTGCTAATGAAGGAGGCATAAGAGACGCGTGTCCAGTCCCTGGGTGGGGAAGATCTCCTGGAGAAGGGCCTGGCGACCCACTCCAGTATTCCTGGCTGGAGAATCCCATGGACAGAGGAGCCCGGCAGGCTACAGTCCATGGGGTCGCAAAGAGTCAAACATGACTAAAGCAGCTTGGTACACAAGCAGACACATAAATGCATAGTACACCCTACTCCCTTCCCTGGCTGCAGGGTTAGCCCAGTCTCTTTCAGGGAGACTCAGAGATGTTTGATAAATGCCCACATTTGCAAATTTTCAGACAACAGTCCCTTCAGATTCGCTTTAGAATAAACACGGTGGCGGACTGGGTTTTCTCCGGCTGAGCGAAACTGGAGAGACATTTCTGTTTGTAGCTTTTGAGTTGGCTTAGGGCTGAAAAGAAACACAAAGCGTCCAAAGTTCTGTCCCCAGGTTTGAGGCACATTCGTGGGGTTTTTTTTTTTCACCCCACTTCGGATCACTTTATCAACATGCCGCAGGCACTGTTCCTGCTTTATTTTCTCAGGTGTCATGTAAACCCATCAGACTTCTAATAAGAAGGAAGCTGGCAGCCTTGCCTTAAAAAAAAGCACCCCCAACCCACCTTCACATACAGGGCTTTTCATAAGAGTATGAGGGTTATTGATGCAGCGTCCAGACAGACCAGCCGGCGAAGGCTTCCAACCTCAAAACACTCACAAAAAATCACTTCTTTTTCTTAGATCAAAGGAGGGGGCTGAGGCGAGCTTTCAAGAAGATTTTAAGAAGGAGCTGGCAGGATGTGGTGGCTTATTCTTTCAGACAGGAGGACACACAAGAGAAGTAGTGTGATGGTGTGAAATGACCAAGAGAAGGGGCAAGGGGCGAAATCTGGGTTTCAGAGCCAGGGCAGGGGAGGAGCCTGGCAGCTGAGGGTGGGCGCAAGGCATTGAGGTGGCACCAGGGAGATGAAACAGGATCTGGAATCAGCCAGATCCATTTGTTCATTCATTCAGACCGGGGATCAGTGTTCTGATTACCTCTTTTTCATCCCATTGGTGAAGGCGGGGTTCCCAGCCACAAGTGGTATGAGGTGGCCGAACATAACATCTGCCAACCTCGGACAGAGGAAGTCGGCAGGAGTTTCTGAACTGCCCACACTCACAGCCTTGGGGAGGACACTGCCTAGCACCCAGGGGCAATGGGAGCCAGCCAGGGCTGCGGGTGGCAGGCTTCAGGGTAACGAGAGGATGGGATGCCCACGGCTTCCATGGCAGGATGTGATGGCTCCTTTGAATTGTGTCAGAGATTGAGGCGGGTGGGATCCATTAGAGGACCAGATGGCTGGGTGAGGAACGTATCTGATAAGAGGAGGCACGGCGGGCCTTCCAGGCTCTCAGGCTCAACGCTATCAAGGCAGCACTTGAAAATGCAGCTCTTACGAACACTGTCAGCAAACTTTCTTTGGTAAAGGGGCAGCTAATAAATATTTTCGACTTTGAGAGCCAAGGGGCACCGTCTATGATGCAGGTTCTTATGCAATAAGAGATAGAACACATTTCCACAAAATTTTTATTGATAAAATTCAAAAAACAATCATCACAATTGAGTGCAATGTTTTATTTTTTCATACTATTTGGCTGCATCGGGTCTTAGTTGCAGCATGAAGGATCTTCATTGCATCACGTGAGTTCTTTCGTTGGGGCACACAGAATCTCTAGTTGCGGGTCGAGGGCTCAGTAATTGTGACTTGAGGTTTTAGTTGCTCCGTGGCATATGGGAGCCTAGTTCCCCGACGAGGGATCGAATCCATGTTCCCCTCATTGCAAGGTGGGTTCTTAACCACTAGACCACTGAGGCAGACCCCTTGAGTACAGTGTTTTATGATGTAAATCTAAAAATGAGAACGGAGTTCTTTTTGGGAGAAGGACAACGTTTTTGCCCAACTGGAGTATAAAGTTAGTGTTTCTTGTCACCAGTTGGCTGGTACACATTTGTCTGTAAAATCCATTCTTAGCTCATAGGCTACACAAAAACAGGCTGGATTTGTCCTGTGGGCTGTGCTTTGCTGATCTCTCACTTAGACAAATCTTTACCCTATTCTGGATGCTGCATTAGGCTATGGATGCATGAGGCAGTGTCTCTGACTTCAGGAGGCTTGCAGTCTGATTAACGGCATGAACTCACGAAGAGTAGAGACAATACGATCAGTTCTGTGATACAGACACATTGGCAACTCTGCTTAGGGGATCCTAATGCTTCCTGGGAAGAAAGCTTCCCAGGAGAGGTGCCTTTTGATGAGGTGAAGGCATGCACCCCAAGGCAAAGTAGGGGAAGGGAATCTAGGTAAGAGACTGCCTTGTGCAAATATGAGAACCAGTGGGAAAGCCTGACCCACTTGGGGACCTCTGGGTCTTCAGAGTAATCTCAGCCCTGTGGGGAAGTGAGAGAAGGGGGTGGGAATAGTAGGAAGGACCTTTTATGGGGGACCTTAGAGCTGTACTGGTGTTTGTATCCTCTCAGAGGTTCACATTTGGGCCTTAGGCAGTGCACACTCACTGCTGTGAAAAAGCCAAATGGAAAGGATCAGAGATAGAGGTATGTTGCTGCAATAACCCTGGGAGAAATGAGGAAGATTTGTCCTAAGGCAGGGTGATGCGAGTGGAAAAAGAAGGTTTATAAAGTGTGACCAACAGGAGTAGTGTTACTAAGGTTCTGAGAGCCTTGGAAGGGGCAGGGGAAAGGTCCACAAAAGAAGAAACTGAAGGGACTTCCCTGGCAGTCTAGTGGTTAAGACTTCACCTTCCAATGCAGAGATTGTGGGTTCGATCCCTAGCTGGGGAGCTAAGATATCACACATCTTGTGGCCAAAAAATCAAAACATAAAATGGAAGCAATATTGTAACAAATTCAGCAAAGACTTTTAAATGGTCCACAACAGAAAAAAAAAAATCTTTACAAACCCAAGCAACAAAGGGACAGGGAGACAGGGGTGATGGCCATCGAGCAGACACTCCAGAGGTGGGACAGATCTGGATCCCACCACAGTCAGGTACGTGGACTCAGGAAGCAGATGCTGCAGCAGGTTGGAAGAGAGGACCCTCAGCGTGAAAGAAGTCAAGGAAATTTGACCTCAGAACATTAGACATTTGCTTATATGCAACAGAAAGCTGACATAGCCCAGCACAGTGGAAGCACTTGAGTGGGAGGCAGATTCTGGACTAGGTGCTGAGCTCATTTTAGCTTTCCTATTATCTACTGCTGTGTAACAAGCATCCCCAAGCTCGGTGGCTAAAAACAACGATTTGCTATTATCTCCACAGTTCTGTAAGTCCCCTGGGCCCACTTGGGACACTCTTCCCCAGGTATTCGTCTGGCTCCGTCTTTGGACTCGGGGCTCAGATGTCACCCAGCTGGGCCCGCTCCGACCAGCCCCTCCCTTGTTCTGCCCCAGCCCTTAGACTTGGTATTGCAGTCTCATTTCCCTTGCCCCATGTTTTCTTGTTTCCTTTCATTTCATCACCTTCTAACATTTAGTACAATTTATTCATGAAGCAGTTGTTCTTTCCTTAATCCTCCTCGCTCCCAGAACGCCAGCTCCATGAGGACAGGAATCTTTGTCATTTCATCCATTGCTATATTCCAGTACCTGGCGCCTGGGCAGTACCCAGTAGACATCGGTTGAATGAATGCATAAATCCTCTAGGTTGCAGCCCACCTGTCACCCAGTCAGAGAGGCTGTCTATGGCCATCCCACCAAAACTCTTCCTCATGAGAAATCAGTTCAGTTCAGTTCTCACCCGGTTGTGTCCGACTCTTTGCAACCCCATGGACTGCAGCATGCCAGGTTTCCCTGTCCATCACCAACTCCCAGAGTTTGCTCAAACTCATGTCCATCAAGTCGGTGATGCCTCATTTCATTGTCTCCTAAGTGGTACTTACTAAGCTCTAATAGTAATCCTGTGTATTTTTTAGATTCCTTTATTCATTTAGATTTTTATAATTTTATTTATATTTATTTATTTATTATTATTTTTTTTTTTCCGTNACCAACTCCCAGAGTTTGCTCAAACTCATGTCCATCAAGTCGGTGATGCCTCATTTCATTGTCTCCTAAGTGGTACTTACTAAGCTCTAATAGTAATCCTGTGTATTTTTTAGATTCCTTTATTCATTTAGATTTTTATAATTTTATTTATATTTATTTATTTATTATTTTTTTTTTTTTTCCGTCTCAGGTGTACATGAGTTCCCAATCTTGAACTCCCCCCACCTCCCACCCCATATCAACTCTCTGGATCATCCTCATTACGTTTATTTTTTTTGGCCGTACTGGATCTTTGTGGCTGCTCAGGCTTTTCTCTAGTAGTGGCAAGAGGGGTCTACTCTCTAGTCGCGGTGTGAGAGCTTCTCGTTGCTGTGGCTTTTCTTATTGTGGAGCCCAGGCTCCAGGCACACAGGCTCAACAGTTGTGGTGCACGGGCTTAGTTGCTCCACGCCATGTGGGATCTTCCCAGATAAGGGATCGAACCCATGCATTGGCAGACAGATTTCTTCCCACTGAGCCACCAGGTAAATGTGGCAGTTTATTGATTTACTGGTTTGCTGTCCATCCCTGCTGGAAAGTGAGCACCGTGATGCCAGGAAGCTTCTGGGTCGGTTCAACACTGGACGTCTACTACAGCACCAGGCACATAGCAGATATACAATAACTATTTTCTGGAAGTTACTATTGAATGCCCTGTATTATCGCCTGCCTCCCAATAAACCTTGAGACTATGCTCTCAGCCACACCTAATACAGGGCCTTGTGTACACAAGCCCTTCGTCAATATTTGCTGAATGAATGGTATTTCCGTTTACCTGCCTGGAGACAGAGCTGGGGTGGAAGGGTGTCAGTCAGACTATTTCAGCCCAGTGGGTCTTTTGGATCAAGAAAGGACGAAAGCAGGGACCTGAGGTGCCCAAAGCCCCTCCTGCCCGGCCCGTCCACAATGTTGCTTTTCACATTTTCGGATACAGCCGTGTGCCAGCCCTTAGGAGCGGCGGGGCTGGGCCTTCCCACATGGCGAGACCCACAGTGGAGCCTTGTTCTCCTCCGTCCTCTGCCTGAACCCTGCCGGCTGGGCAAAGCCTTCCCTGGGGCCAGCTCAGCCCTGTTGCAGGGATTTAGTTGCCTGAGCCTGCTTTCTGTCTCATGGTAGTTTCATGGGAAGTGATGTGAGGCTGGGAGCAGTTGGTTCATCACAGTTCCCCAGGAGAATGAGTGATGTGTCCCTGAAGAGGCTGCTGCAGTCTTCTCCCCTCACTCCATGCACCAGTTATTCCAAGTTCCCTATATAACTTGTTCATGTGCTCCAAACATGTCCTTTTTCATCATGGAAAAGTGTGACTCAGTGCTTAACATTCAGCTAAGAAGCCACCTCCTCCAGGAAGTTGTCCCTGAATGCTTCCCCTGCATTCAATGCCTCTTTGGTGACTTCTCAGGGCTTGGGCTTACCTGTTTATGTTTCACTAGATTATGAGTTCCCCCAGACAGGGCCTGCCATCTCCAGCCCCTAGTACAGTGATCCCCACACAGCAGGAAGCCAGTGTTTGCTTGTGAATGCAAGAATGTGATGCTCTTGTAGCCGCCATATTGGCATATTTTCTGGGAGCCTTGGTTGCCAGTTTTTTCTATGAGGGCTGGTCTTATGGCTTTTCTAGAATCCTTTAGCCCAGTGGTTTTTAGCTGGCGTGATATTTTTACTTCCCAGGGGACATTTGTCAATGTGTGGAAGTGTGTTTTGTTGTCACAAATTGGGAGATAAAAAGTTTAAAAAAAAAAAAGTGAAGTCGCTCAGTAGTGTCCGACTCTTTGCGCCTCCATGGATTATAGCCCACTGTAGGCTCCTCTGTCCGTGGGATTCTCCAGGCAAGAATACTGGAGTGGGTTGCCATTTCCTTCTCCAGGAGATCTTCCTGACGCAGGCATTGAACCTGGGTCTCCTGCATTGTAGGCCGATGCTTTACTGTCTGAGCCACCAGGAAACTCGCAAGTTGGGAGGGAGGCAGGTTCCTGGCATCTAGTGCGTACAGGCTGGGATACTGCTGAACATCCTGCAATGCAGAGAATGGCCCCCACCATAAAGAGTCACCTGGCCTAACGTGTCAGTGCTTTAGGCTCAGAACCCCCTACTAGCCATTTGTCTTTTCAGTTTGGAGGTTCCCAGATGAGACTGGCACCAAGAAATAGATGGTATCACCAAGGTCCTGGGAGTGTGAAGGAAGGTGGCAGGAAAGGATGACTAGTGTTTGTGCACATGGCTGACTTATTCTTTTGGGTATAACGTTCCCAAGTAAACAGGCTGTATAGCACAGGACCACCCCACCCCCATTATTTCCCAGAGCGTTTGTATCAGTCACATAGGCTGTGTAACAAAACATTCCCAAACATGGTTTGAAACAATAGTCATGTTATAGTTTGTTATGACTCATGAGTCTGTTGGTCAGCTGGGCAGTTCTGCTGATTTGGGTTGGGCTTAGCTGAACTCTGCCTATCTGTGGGCAGCTGATACCTCAGCTGGGGGCTGACTGGTTGAACTTGGCTTCAGTTGGGATGACAAGGCTCAGTTCCATAGGTCCTTCCTCCTCCAGCAGACTAATAATCATCACTTCCGCCACATCCTGTTGGCCAACACGAGTCACATGGCTGAGCTCAAATCAAAGGAAAAGGAAACAGATTCACTTCTTGAGGGGAGAAGCTGCAAAGTGTTTTTGCCAAGGTGTGTGGCTAGGAAGTGTGGCTAGGAAGAGCTGTTCATCAACTGCAGCCTGCTTTGTTTATGCCCATCCCAACTCCCAACTGCCTTAACTCCACTGACAGCCTAGGGATGCACTGAGCCACCTTCAAAGCGGGCATTTATATTTCTTCAAGCCTTTGATATATTTATTCTATTAAATGATGACCAGTATGATTCAGGCCATCTTCTTGACATCTAACCCCCTCCCTCCCCAGATGAAGAATCCCACTGAAACACACATATTACACATCTCCACCTGGCTGGCTGGATAGAACTCAACATATATCAAAAAAAAGTCATCAGCTTTCCTAAATGTCAATTTCAGTTCATAGCATCACCAGCCAGACATATCACAATTATCCAAAACGCCTCACTCTTCTCTAACCCCCACCGCTAATCCAGCTTGTGTCCCAACTCTGCTAATTTTACCTCCTATTTTTCAAACCTCTTTTCTAACACTGCCCACATTTGAAAGCTCTTCAGTCTCTCAGCTGGACATTGCAACAGCCTCGTTTTTTAAAAATTACTTATTTAGTTTTGGTTATGCTGGGTCTTTGTTGCTGCGCTTGGACTCTCTCTAATTGCAGCGAGCAGGGGCTACTCTCTAGTTGCAGTGCGCAGGCTTCTCATTGCAGTGACGTGTTGCAGAGCACAGGCTGTAGGTGCGCGGGCTCACGAGTTGCGGTGCAATGGCTTAGTTGCTCCCAGCCATGTGGGATCTTCCCAGACCAGGCATCAAACCTGTGTCCCCTGCATTGAGAGGCAGATGCTTAACCACTGGACCACCAGGGAAGTCCCTGCAGCAGCCTCTGAATTGTGTCTCCACCTCTAGTCTTGTCCCCTTCCTCCCACACTCCGCATTAAATCAGTAAATGCATCCTTTACACCAGAGAGTCGTGCATGTAAGACACACCCTGACCACAGCACTTGATGAGAAGGAAAGACTTTTATGACCTTAAATGGACTTATAACCAAGAATGTCTGGATCATGTCCTGGGAGTCACTTCTCCTATTGAGGGGTCGTGCCCCAGGGCTGCTCTCCATATAGGATATGCTCTCAGAGGAGGAACTAACATCAGCTTCGTTGTTAGCGGAGTCAGTGCTTGTGATCAGACCAGCGGCTCCTTCTCCCTTGGAAAGGGGGACGGGAGTGGGCCTGGTGTTGGGAGAGAGGCTGCAGTTTTCTCCTTCCCTATTTTTGTCCTCACCGTGCCACTTACAGAAAAATGGCTAAACTCTGTAGCCCTCTGTGCCAGTTACTTTTGCTGTATAACAAACCACCCCAGGAAATTCCCTTGTAATCCAGTGGTTTGAATTCAATCCTTTCACTCCTGGGTTCAATCCCTGCTCAGGGACTTAAGGTCTTGCAAGCTGCTCATTACCACCACCAAAAGCAAACAAACACAACAACAACAACAAAAATGGTTCAAACCACTCCAAAGGTAGTAGTTCAAGGAATTGAAGAGAAGATAGCTTACCTCTACCCCATGGTGTCTGGGGCCCAAGCTGGGAGGACTGAAGGTTGGGGGTGACTTGATGACTCAGGTCTGAAATAACCTGAAGTCTTGCTACCTCACACCTCTATGAGCTGCTGCTGCTTCTTGGCTGGAACCTCAGTGGGGACTCTGAGCTGGGACACTTTTATGTGGCCTTTCCTTGTGGCTGCTGGGCTTCCTTATAGCATGACACCTGGTTCCCAAGAGCAAGCATCCAAAGAAAGCCAAGTAGAAGGTGCATCCTTTCATGACATAGCCTTGAAAGTGTTAGGTAGTTAGAATAGGGAAAAGGAGTCCAAAATGGCTGTGGCTAAGCCTTACAAATATCAATAACCTCAGATATGCAGATGATACCACCCTTATGGCAGAAAGTGAAGAGGAACTAAAAAGCCTCTTGATGAAAGTGAAAGAGGAGAGTGAAAAAGTTGGCTTAAAGCTCAACATTCAGAAAACGAAGATCATAGCATCCGGTCCCATCACTTCATGGGAAATAGATGGGGAAACAGTGAAAACAGTGTCAGACTTTATTTTTGGGGGCTCCAAAATCACTGCAGATGGTGATTGCAGCCATGAAATTAAAAGACGCTTACTCCTTGGAAGAAAAGTTATGACCAACCTAGACAGAATATTCAAAGGCAGAGACATTACTTTGCCAACAAAGGTCTGTCTAGTCAAGGCTATGGTTTTACCAGTAGTCATATATGGATGTGGGAGTTGGACTGTGAAGAAGGCTGAGTGCTGAAGAATTGATGCTTTTGAACTGTGGTGCTGGAGAAGACTCTTGAGAGTCCCTTGGACTGCAAGGAATTCCAACCAGTCCATTCTGAAGGAGATCGGCCCTGGGATTTCTTTGGAAGGAATGATGCTAAAGCTGAAACTCCAGTACTTTGGCCACCTCAGGCGAAGAGTTGACTCATTGGAAAAGACCCTGATGCTGGGAGGGATTGGGGGCAGGAGGAGAAGGGGACGACTGAGGATGAGATGGCTGGATGGCATCACTGACTCGATGGACGTGAGTCTGAGTGAACTCTGGGATTTGTTGATGGACAGGGAGGCCTGGCGAGTTGCAATTCATGGAGTCGCAAAGAGTCAGACACGACTGAGCGACTGAACTGAATTGAAAAGAAAAAGAAGAGAAAAGCCAGCGAAAATAGAACAGAGGAAGGTTAAAGGAAGGTCCGAGGACCGGAGTGAGGACTTCAGGTAGAACAGCACTCCTGACTAAGCCCAACTTGCACAGGGCAGACCCAGGGGGGAAACATATAAAAGGAGGAGCCAAGCGCCCTCTCTCTCTACATCCGCCCTGCCTGCACCGCAGCGCGTGCTGGTGCGCTCCTCCAGTGTCGTCTCTTCTTCGAGGATGGATTCTCCTGCTATCTTCTAAATAAAACAGAGCTGTAACACTGATTTGTCTAAGAGCTATGACACGCTCTGATTTGTCTAAGAGCTATGACACGGTTTGTTCAAGACCCGAGAGCAGTGACGCACCGAGGGCTTTAATGTCCATCGCTCCAAATCATTGTTGTGACGAGACAAGAACAGGGAAGCATACACTCGCCTGACAAAAGTAACAAAGCATCACTTCTACCAGTNGACATGCTCTGATTTGTCTAAGAGCTATGACACGGTTTGTTCAAGACCCGAGAGCAGTGACGCACCGAGGGCTTTAATGTCCATCGCTCCAAATCATTGTTGTGACGAGACAAGAACAGGGAAGCATACACTCGCCTGACAAAAGTAACAAAGCATCACTTCTACCAGTATAAGAACTCCTAATTTTCAGCTGGGGATATGGACTTCTGAAATAGAGACTACATTTCCCAGCCTCCCTTGCAGTGGGCAAGGGATTACGTTCTAGCCAGTAAGAGTGGGACACGACTGAGCGACTTCACTTTCACTTTTCACTTTCATGCATTGGAGAAAGAAATGGCAACCCACTGCAGTGTTCTTGCCTGGAGAATCCCAGGGACAGGGGAGCCTGGTGGGCTTCTGTCTATGGGATCGCACAGAGTCGGACACAACTGAAGCGACTTAGCAGCAGCAGCAGCAGCAGTGATTCAAGTGGAAGAAGTATGTGTAATTTTCCAGAAGTATCTTTCAAAGGAGAGGGCACGCTAATATTTGTTCCTTCCTTCTTGCTGACTGGAATGAGAATATGATGGCTGTTGCTTTAACAGCCATTTTGTTTCTTGAGGCAGAAGTCCATGCAAAGAATGGCAGAGAAACAAGATAGAAGGATTAAGGTCCTTGACTTAATCCTAAATTGCCTGACTGCAGATTTCTATCATATATTTATGTTATTTAATGCACTGTTGTTTAGAATTCCTCAAAATGAGTATCTTAAGATGTGAATTTTGCAAGTTACCAACGTAAATCCTCTTTAATTAATCTTACTGTTATAAACCTGGCATAGAGATATATGGTTTAGCATTTGTACTTGGTGATGCTGCTTCTGTGGGAGAAAAACACCCTCCATCTCTGAGTCTCCTTATCAGGCCCCCTGGGAGTTACCCAAAGGGGGTAGGGTGGGTTCTTGAGCCCTGCAAAGGTTACCACCAGAGCTGCTCTGAGCTGGGCTGGAAACAGAACAGCTATGTCCTTAGCAGGAGCCCTGACCTCCTGGGGCTTTGCCCAGGCTACACTGAGGCTGTCAGCCTCCGCCTGCAAACACAGCCTGTCACCTGGTGTGCCACGGCCCTGTGCAGAGGACACACTGCCCAGTGGGGAGTCCTCAGCAGTGGCACCAGAAATCTGTCGACTGCAGTAACTTCCAAACCCAAGCCAGTCAGCTGTTCCCAATTCATTTCCATTCTCCACACCAATAAAGCTTTCGCCAGTCTCGCTCCTATGTATAACCACCCAGCAATTCAGATCAATACCCCAGTTTCCCCTCAGGCCCCAAGAGAACACACAGAAAGTGGAAAGTCATATTCTCAGATTTGATTTTCTCTTGGGCTTAGACTCCAAGTGATTTTCTTGTCTACTTCACCTGGCTCTTCTGACTTTCTTAATTTTTTTCCATCTTTAGAGGGCAGTGAGGCTGTTGAGATCAACCACAGATATCAGGGAAGTTAAAAGACTCTGAGAACAGCAGGTCTGCACTTAAGCTCAGTGCACTTTCAACCAAACCGTGTGCGTTTTCTGAGGTGTTTCTTCCAGCCCAAGAGCCAGGGACCCATCTCACTTTTCCCCTTTGCTCCATTATTACCCATGTTCCCTCAATCCACAAAGAAATGTTGTAAGTGACTATAGTTCTACGCTGAAACTTGGGATCCGAGCTTTGTTTCTTTTGGCTTTGAATTCCTGATTAACTCGTCCACCCAAACCCAGGAAAGGAGGTCCACTTAAGGAAAGATGGGGCTTTGTTCTTCCTCTAAGCATTGTTCTCCTTTTCAAGGAGAACAATGAAAGGGAACCTCCATAATGAAAATCAGAAAGATTCATGCAAAACAAGAATTTAATGCCATCAATATTCGGCTTTGGATGTCATCCTTGTCAATTGTCTGTTTGAACTGAAGCTGGCATACATTTTTAGAAACATTTAAAGCTCTTGTTTTGTTTTGTTCCCTTTTTCTCAGTGGCTTTAAACTTTTTACGCTAATGAGTCCAACTTGGGGAACCCAGTGTTTATGAAGTCCAAACGAGCATCCTCTATAACAGGAGCTCTAAGTAAAAATCTTCTTGATCTTTCAAAACTGTTGGGAAGGGAACTTAAAGGGACATTTCCAGAATTAAATGACTTGAAAGGGGAAGCACCTCCAGCAGGAAAGCAAATTCCCAGGTTAATAATTTTCCAACATTCCTCTTTGCTATCTCGGGCCTGGATATTTCCAACCGTGCGTGTGTGCTGAGTCACTTCAGTCGTGTCCGACTCTGTGACCTTATGGACACCACCAGGCTCCTCTGGGAAGCCCGGGTATTTGCATAGAGCTGTGCTCATACAGTAACCACTCAGCACATGTGATTCTCTACATTTAAATTAATAAAATTTAAAATTCAGCCCCTCAGTTCCACTAGCCATATTGCAAGACCTCAGGAGCCATGATGAAGGGTAGGAGGGAGTAGGGGGCAAGTGGCTACCATATTGGACAGCACAGAAGTAGAACATTCCCATCACTGCAGAGAGTTCTGTGGGTCTGGGACTTCCCTGGTGGTCCAGTGATTAGACTTCACCTTCCAATGCAGGGGGGGTGGGTTCAATCCCTGGTCAGGGAGTTAAGATCTCACATGCCTCCTGGCCAAAAAAACAAAACATGAAACAAAACAATATTGTAACAAATTCAATAAAGACTTAAAAAATGACCCATATAGGGCTTCCCTGGTGGTTCAGTGGTTAAGAATCTGCCTTGCAATGCAAAGGACACTGATTTGATCCCTGGTTCAGGAAGATCCCACATGCCATGGAGCAACTAAGCCTGTGTGCCACAGCTACTGAGGCAGTGTGGTGTAAGTGCTGACGCCTGTGTACCTACAGCCTGTGGTCTGCAACAAGAGGAACCCATGAACCCCAACTAGAGAAAACCTACACTCAGCAACAAAGACCCAGCATAGCCGAAAAATAAAACTAAAATAAATAAATAAATCTTTAAAAAACGGTCCACATTAAAAAAAAAAAAACTAAAAAAAAAAAAAAATTCTATGGGTCAACACTGGTAGATAACAGTCTTCCCTTAACCAATTTTCCTTCCCAATTATTTAGTGCTGATTGCATTTTCCTAGAACCTTCTATTCAGGATTTTTAAAAATATACATTTATTTTTGTTTATTTGTTTATTTGGCTGTGCCAGGTCCTAGTTATGGCATGTGGGATCTAGTTCCCTGCCCAGGGGTTGAACCTGGGCCCCCTGCCTTGGAGCACAAGTCATAGCCACTGGACCACCAGGGGAGTCCCTCCATTCAGGATTAATTAAAGTCATTACCATGTAGACTTGGGGTCCTCACGTAATTTGAGGTAATTTGGGTGGCTTTGGAGGAATCTTACGTCGTCCCACTGATAGATGGATCAAGATGAAGAAAGTGTGGCTTCCCCGGCCGTCTAAATTCTTTTCTGTGAACCCTTCAGGGAGATCACCTAGCCAAACCCTCCAACTAACCCTTCTCCACGTGGTTAGCAGAAATCTGTGGAAATAGAGTTTCTTCTAAGATCTACCTCCACATAAAATGTCTATCAGTGAAAAAAAAGAAAAATGACATGATTCATACCAGCAACTTAACAATGAATATCTCTGGAGTATAATATGGGAATCTTGCTTTCTTCTTCAAGCTCTTGTGTATTTTTCAATGTATGATTTCCGTGTACTGCTTTTAAAATTAGGGAAAAACCAACAGCATTTTTTTTTCTGTTTTAAAAGGATGAAATAACCTATAAAATAATAAATCCACACTTTTGAACAAATATATAAAGTCTTTTAACTCAAACAAGTGTTTTCCTTCAAAGGAATGACCTTGGGTTGCTTTACGCTTGTTCTAGCAATGGCTGTGCTATTAATACTACCTTTATAAAATTCCTTTTCAAGGCAGCCTGTAAATTACACATGAAAATCAATCTTATTGAGGTATACCTGCTTTAATAATGACATCATTAACAAGATAAATTACACTTATTCACTACACGGAGCTCTGAATTACTTTAGGCAGTCTGCAAAAACCAAGCCCACCTCTGCTGAATGCTGAAGATTTGTCAGAAGCACAGATTTTTCACAAAAATAGACAAAGATTTTTAAACATTGTTCCAAAAAACAGTGGCTGCCAGACATGTGTTTCTTTTCTTCCTCTTACCCCTTCACCTCTTTACAGTCTGCAGGGAACATAACGATGTACGCAATGTCAAAATAGCCACACGTTCCCTTTTTCCAGAAGTACCATACATTTTTCATTGTCTTCCCTGGAAAGTCGTAATCTCTTCCCAATGGCTCAACAGTTCCAGGGAACCTTCTCTGTCTGCATCACACTGTCTGGTCTGCCAAATGGAATCCAAAATGAGCTTCTTAGGTGGGGATTGAAGAAGAGTCTTCAACCAGGGGGTGTGGATACAAAGAAACAGAGATCCTTTCCTGTCTGTGCCCACATACACAGACACACACACATACACACACACACAGTGGGATGCAGGAGAGCAGGCTGAGAATATTAGCTTGGCTTAGTCACTAAGTCATGTCCGACTCTTGCAACCCCATTGACTGTAGTCTGCCAGGCTCCTCTGTCCATGGGATTTTCCAGGCAAGAATACAGAAGGGGGCTGCCATTTCCTTCTCCAGGGGATCTTCCTGACTCAAGGACTGAACCCCAGTCTCTTGCACTGCTGGCAGATTCTTCACTGACTGAGCTACCAAGGAATTGGAAGGGTCCTCAAACTACTTGGGTCTCTAGACTGGAGGAAACGGATGTTCCCCTCTTTGCACCTCTTGGTTTGGGATCTACTAAATCATCTAATTTCTGTTCCATAGGAATATTTATCAGCAAGTTTTGACCCTATCCAAATGACAAAAAAAAAAAAAAAATTCAGATTATCCCTTGTGCTGAAACCTTATCCACTCAGGTGTTTTATAAAATATTCCAAAACTTATTGACAGGAGATACAATCTGGTAAGAAAGTTCTATTTTCTTTTCCCTGGATTTTTGTCATATTAATTTTTTGACTTATCTTGTATCTATTTTAATTGGAAACTAATATAATGATAACATTCACGTAGTAAAGCTGCAATAATTTGATCATTTCATATAAAGCTAATCATATTTTTTGACTTTTTCTTTCACTTGCTATGAAATAAAAATGTCCACAATATTTTGTAGTCATACATTAAAAAATATTCATACATTTTTAACTTGGCATGATAAACATTTCCCCATGTTTCCATATAGTCTTCAAAATAACCTTATATTCAGTTCAGTTCAGTTTAGTCTCTCAGTCGTGTCGGACTCTCTGTGACCCCATGAACCACAGCACGCCAGCCCTCCCTGTCCATCACCAACTCCTGGAGTTCACCCAAACCCATGTCCATTGAGTTGGTGATGCCATCCAACCATCTCATCCTCTGTTTCCTCCTGCCCTCAATCTTTCCCAGCATCTTTTCAAATGAGTCAGCTCTTCACATCAGGTGGCCAAAGTATTGGAGTTTCAGCCTCAGCATCAGTCCTTCCAGTGAACACCCAGGACTGATCTCCTTCCATAAGATTTCATCATGATGCTGGGCCATGAGCTATGAAGCTATTATTCTCAGGCAGGTGGTTTTTAAGCTTTTACTTTGTAGGCTACGCTGCATTGAATATTTATGAACATGCATATTTTCTTTCTGTTCCTTAAATTGAGTCTTTGTGGATAATTTTTACGTAAGAACTATGAGCTCTCAAATGAAGGTCTAATTCTTGCTTATGTAGTGTAAGTTTGGCAAGTCTGTAAGCTCTATGCAGTCAATTCACGCCAGGCCTCCCTGTCCATCACCAACTCCCAGAGTTCACTCAGATTCACTAATAGCCAATTGTATCTTGATAAATATTTTGCTTTATACATTGTGTTACTGAGTATCAATCCCTTTTCTTTCATATGAATTTGACTGAAGATCATTTGCCATTATATTCTGCCTTTCTATTTGCTTTTTGTGTCTCTTCTGAATGACCAGTTTCAGACGCTATGCTTTTAATAAGTAAATCTGGACTATTTACAATTATTTGTTATAAAACTGTTATTTGTTATAACAGTTTTGCTTTTCTTTTTGATTAATTGATTTTGTTTCTCTTAGCTGGCTTCTACAGTCTCACAGAACAAATTTAATTTGTGAACATTCTGTTTTCAATTATATATATTGTGTTTAAAAGGCAAAGAACTGTATTTGAACACCATCCATGAGAGATAGGCTCTTTTTTGCTATTAGTTTTTCTCATTGTTGGTTTAGGATTTGGCTTTTATCAGGTCTGCTAACTGAGTTGTGACTCATCCCATTTACCTCTCGGCTTCTAAAATATTCTTGCTGTTCCCTCCTTCCTTGTCCTTTCCTTGAAAGTTTCAGCTTCTAAATAACCAAAACCAAAACCAAAAAACTGCCTTTCTTGTAGTTTTAGTGAGGTTTTGGGAGGGAACAAAGTTAGATGTATATGTTCCATCAACCATCTTAACCTCAAAGTTTGCCATCCCAATTTACATTATTCATTTTGTCTAAACAACCTTGGTCATCACACATAAATTTTTCCAAAACAACAAGAGTTTTGAAATTCCTTTCCTCTTTCTTTAGTCTTTGGAGTTCTTGACAATGTCTTCCCTACCAATGTCTGAAAAAATGATACCTAGACAGTAAATTTTGTGAAAGTTTGTGAGTGTATGAATATCCTTCTGAAGCAGTCACATTTGAATAGTACAACTTGGACTGCTTTCTTAGCTATCATCACTTTCTTTAATGTTTTTGAAGATTGACTTTTGGTTTGGTCCTTGCAGCAGGAGGGTCCCCAGAAATATCCTGCTTTGGGTGTCTTTGAGAGAAATCTGTCTTTTCTACTTGGGAAGCTGAAGAACTTTCCATCCTTCTCCTTTTCTTCTTCTCTCTATAAATTCCTTCCTAAAGCTTTGTCTATGCTTTTAGGATCTTCCATTTTACTGATTCTCTGCGTCTTCAGTCTCATGTGTTCACTGTTTTCTGTAATGATTTAGTGATGTTGCTCAGTCGTGTCCAACTCTTTGTAACACCGTGGTCTGTAGTCTACCAGGCTCCTCCATCCATGGGATTTTCCAGGCAAGAATACTGGAGTGGGGTGCCATTTCCTTCTCCAGGAGATCTTCCCGATCCAGGGATTGAACCCGGGTCTCCCGCATTGCAGGCAAATGCTTTACTGCCTGATACTACCCTGGTCTGCTCCTTGTCCTACTGTGATCATATCCTTGTTAATGCAGCAGTGGAAAATCTGCCCTCCGGGGCCAGATTAAGTAAGACACATACAGCATTTATAACAGTGCCTGGCATGCGGTCAAAGCCTCTGAAAGGATTGTAATTCTTTCCTAAAACTGTTGGGTCTTCACTCTGGAGGTTCTCTGATTCATGGATGGATTGACCTCTGGGCATTTCTGGGTCCTTTCTTTTTTCTTTTACTGAAAAACCTTTTCATTAGGGTCACTTTCCTCCTCTTTCCCCCATGAAGTCAAATTTCCTGGTAATCACTATGCGGATCTTACAAGATGAGTTCCAGTAGGGTTGACTTAGATTCTTCCGCATGCTAATTTGATGGAAGGTCACTGGAAGCTTTAGAATTAAGAGAGGGTTTGCTGGGGTGTTGAATAGCTAGATCTCAGTCAACCTGAGATCAAGAAAGCCAACCACCTGGAAAAACTAGAGGTCCCCCTCCTCTCTTTAATACTTTTGCTGTTAAAGTTTCAGAGTCTGAGGCAGGTTTTAGCAGAGACAGGATACCAAGCAGGATAATTCTGGATGTGAGGAGAGAGCAGCAAGCTGGGTTGACTCCGTCCCATATTACCCTCTTCCCTCTTCCCCTTCCTGCCTGGAGCTTTGTCAGAGAGACCACTCCCCAAACATGAGTTTGACATCCTCATCTCATCGCAACTTGAGTCTGACTTTTCCAACAGGAATCCCATGTCACAAATAGGGTTGACAATACCCATGCAACAGACCTATGAGTGAGCGTAACCTCGGGTGCTGCTGAGTTGGTAGGATGGCGCTGGAAGAGCATATTACTGTGCTGATTTGCCTCAGACAGCTGGGTGGAAGCCCAGGACTCCCAGGTGGGAGAACAGGGTTCGTAGGAGGTGTCTCTTTGCGTGTAACTTACATTTCAACACCGCATCTGGTGCTCCCTTGCTATCACTGCACCTACGGCAAGGGGCTCCACACATGTTTCTGGGAAGAAGGGAGGGAGGGGGTTTTCATTTCTCTCTTGTCTTCACTTCCTCAAGGCACTTTAACATATTTTATCTCATTGGATTCTTGCAAGAGGAAGGAGAAAGGATGATTTGTCACCAGCCTTACTTTATGAATAAAGAGCCCAAAGGACAATGGCTTGATGATTAGTCCAGAGAGGCAAAACAACCAACACAAAACCAACAAGGAAGCTTGGCGTCACTCATTACAGACTGCGAATAGAAGCCTCATCTATGTGGGGAAGTGCTTGCGTTTTCTGAATGCCCTTTCACCTATGTATCTCAGCGGCCCTCTTGCTCATTCAGTGGGGGAGAGACAGCAGGCGTTGTCACCCTGTTTTGTCATGGAGGGCACTCCAAGCTGCCGTGTTTGTTGCAGAAAGGGGGAGGGCCCAAGCATGGGCTCTTGTCTAACACTCGGAAATGAATTGTCTGAGGAGACACACGTGCTGACAAAGCAAGAGACTTTATTGGGAAAGGGTGCCCAGGTGGAGAGCGGCAAGGTAAGAGAACCCAGAAGGACTGCTCTGCCATGTGGCTCACAGGCTCAGATTTTATGGTGATGGGGTTAGTTTCTGGGTTGTCTCTGGCCAATGACTCTGACTCAGAGTCCTTCATGGTGGCACGGGCATCACTCAGCCAAGATGGATCCCAGCTAGACTGGTTCTGGAAGGACATATGGACTGGCATCTCCTTTCTCCTTTTGACCTTTCCTGAATACTTCCCTTTGGTGGCAGTCTGTTCTACTTTCCTTTCCAGGACCTCCTGTTGTAAGATAACTCATGCAAGAGGTTACTATCTTGCCGACTCCGGCCAGGTGGTTTCAGTCAGTGGTTCCTCTAAGGCTTTTGCCGTTCAGTTGCTCAGTCGTGTCTGACTCTTGGCGGCCCCACGGACTGCAGCACACCAAGCTTCCCTGTCCTTCACCATCTCCCAGAGTTTGCTAAAACTCATGTCTGTTGAGTCAATGATGCCATCCAACAGTCTGATCCTCTGTTGTCCCCTTCTCCTCCTGTCCTCAATCTTTCCCAGTATCAGGGTCTTTTCCAGTGAGTTGGCTCTTGACATCAGAGCCAAAGTATTGGAGCTTCAGCATCAGCCCATCCAATGAATATTCAGGATTGATTTCCTTTAGGATTGACTGGTAGTCCAAGGGATGCTCAAGAGTCTTCTCTAACACCACAGTTTGAAAGCACCGATTCTTTGGCACTCAGCCTTCTTTATAGTCCAACTCTCACATCCGTACGTGACTACTGGAGACCTGGAATACAGCTCTCCGCTGGGCTCAGAACCCTCGGCTGCCCTGCCATGTGTAGCAGACGGTCGCGTAGATTGTTAGTCTCGGGATCAAAACAAAAGCTGAGGACTTTCTCTATCAGAATTACGAGAAGAAAAACACCCTCCCCCTGGGCTGGGGCTCGGTCCCTGCACTCTTCCGGGGCAGGAGGGTGGGAAGGGCTTTGCCTTCAAACCAGCACCGTTTTCTTCCCTTGGCTTATCCAGGTCACGTAGAGGAGTCTTGGTGTCTTCTTTTTCCTTTCACTTCCAGCTGCTATCACATTGATTCTCAAAGTATGGCCCAGGGAAACCTTGAGGGAATGCTTTTCACGGGTCCACAAGGTCAATACTATTTTTATAATAGTATTAAGAGAATCGCCTTACAGCTCTCATTCTCTTGCGAATGCCCAGAGGAGTTTTCTAGAGGCAAAACAACATATCCACGATTATTTAAAAAGGCTGTTACAATTCTGCTGTTACAATTCTGCTCGCTCCTTCCAACAATCTATCTGTGTGTGGCAGGATTTTCTTCATGTGCTTCAACCAAAATGATATACCACAACAGATCAGATGCAGAAGCAGAAGTAAGAATCTAGCTATCTTTGGATTCCAGAAATTTAGATTTTTCCTTGGATAAAAAGAAATTAAACACATCAAAGAAACTTGCAAAGTGTAAACCAGTGCCACACTTCTCGCTGTATTTTTTGTTTTGGAAAAACTTACTCGTTCTGAAAAAAAAAGAGTATTATTTGTGTCAACATGTAATAGATAAGTTATTGTTATTTTAAAATGAATTACTACATGGGTATTTTTTAAATTTCTCAATTTTAATTCTTAAAAAAAAAAAATATTTGTTTGGCTACGCTGGGTCTTAGTTGCAGCATGTGGGATCTAGTTCCCTGACCAGGGATCAAACTCAGGCCCCCAGCGTTGGGAGCCTTAGCCACTGGACCACCAAGGAAGCCCCTCAATTTTAATTCTTGATACAGTGAGTATCAACAGATACAGTGCACTCGGAACACAAAAGCTCTTTAGGAATCCTCAGGCAGTTTTAAGAATGTAAAGAAGCCCTGTGTATTAGTGCCCCAGGGCTTCCATCCTGGACTGCCACAAACTTGGAGGCCAAACACAACAGAACTTTATTCTCTTAGAGTCCTGGCGGCCAGAAGTCCAAAATCGGTATCACTGGGCCCAAATCAGGGTGTTGGCAGAGCCACGCTGCTTCCGAAGGCTCTAGCGGAGAATCTAGCTATGGTAGCTCCTGCCCTTCTTTGACTCATGGCTACATCACTCCAGTCTACACCTGCAGCTTCACATGGTCTTCTCTGTCTCAGATCTCCCCAGGCCTTCCTCTTATAAGAACACTTGTCAGGACTTCCCTGGTGGTCCTGTGGCTGAGACTCCAAGCTCCCAATGCACAGGGCCTGGGTTTGATCCCTGGTCAGAACTAGATCCCACAGGCTGCAACTAAGAATTTTCATACCACAACTGAAAAAAAAAAAGATCCCTCATGCCACAATAAAGATCAAAGGTCCTGCATGCTACAACTAAGACCCAGTATAGCCAAATAAATAAATATTGAAAACACACACATACTTGTCATTGGATTTAGGGTCAACCTGGACCATCCAGCGAAATCTCATACCAAGATCCTTATTATAGCTGCAAAGACCCTTTTCCCAAATAAGATAATATTCACAGACTGCAGGTATGTGGATGCTGACATATCTTTTGAGGGGCCACCCTTCAACTCAGGATGCCCTGTAACCAACACATCTGAGAACTGCTGTCTGTTCTTTGTCTGATCCTCAGCCTCTCCAACCCTCCATATGTTGATTTTTAAAGATAGTTAGGGATAAAGATTGCCCATCCCTCCTGTGATCAACAAGCAAGAATTCCACTCCAGGCAAGTCTACATTTTCCCCCATGCTCCTGCAAAATAGATACAATCTTTTAGCCATCTACCATCATCCTGGTTCCCTTAGAATTTTTCTGAAAATACGCTTTCTTCTCCTGTCATTTCTGAAGCTGCAGTGGTTGGAGGAGTGGGCGGAGGAACTCAGTCTCACCCTCTGGAGCCTGCTTGGGTCACTTTGCCTCTAGGCAACATCTGATATTCTTTTATTGAAGAAAAAGAAAGGATGACCCAGAAGTTTCTCCAAATATCAAACTGTCCAAATACAGTTAGAGTGGCTTAAGTGTAGGAGGGTCAGAAACATATGGAATAAATTCCTTTTAAAATAAACATGGGTTTTTAGCAACAGTGGATTGGAAAGAGACTCAGTTTTAGGTTTTTGCTAGGACCCAAAATGTCAGTCAGGATTAGAACAAAATATCGGTTGACTCCTTCCCCATAGTTCCATGATGGAGCAGTTAATAGTGTAAATTCTAGCTTCAGCCTCTTTGGGTTCACGAACCTTTCTGGGTATCAATTTCCTCATTTATATTGTGAAGAAATGAATTATTACCTACATTGTATCAGCCAGGATATGCTAGGTTATGCTGCAGTAACAAATGGCCCCCCAAATCTCAGTTGCTTATAACAAAGTATTATTTCTCACATTTATTCCACAGCCTTCCTGGGAGGCAGAGGGTTTTGCTCCATTTCATCCTCAGTTCAGAACCAGGCTGATGGAGCTTCAGTCTGGAACACTGCCAGCCTCCTGAAAGAGGGAATAGATTATGAGACAAAACACTTCCTGTCTCTTAAAGCTTTCACTCGGAAGTGTAAAACAACCCTGATGCTCACATTTCTTTACTGAAATGGGTCATATATAGCCACACCTAAGTACAACAGGGTGGGAATGTATTGTTCTTCCTTGGAGGGGTGGAGATGGGGATGGAGAGTCAGGGAACTGGGGGCAGGAGTGGCGTATGCTACAGTGATACACCCTTCCATGGACATTATAAGCTGTTGCAGGGATCACATGAGATAATGACGCACTCGGAGCCTCGGCACAGTGCTTGGCACATAATTGCCTGCATGCATAGTCACTCAGTCATGTCCAACTCTTTGCGACCCTTCGGACTGTAGCCCACCAGTCTCCTCTGTCCATGACATTTCCCAGGCAATAATACTGGAGTAGGTTGCCATTTCCTCCTCTAGGGGATCTTCCCAACCCAGGGATTGAAGCCAGGTCTCCTGCATTGTAGGCAGGGAATTTACCGTTGAGCTACTGGGGAAGCCCCTGAATGAAGTTGAGGGGGTGAGTATTTATCCCCCACTTTCATATTGTGCATCTCTTTGAAAACCAGACTCTCCTTCGATTCTTTGAGACCCAACATCTAGCCCAGTATCAAGCATAAGACAGATACCTTGATCAGGGTTTGTGGGCTGAATGAATAAACGGATGAATGAATGAATGAATGAATGAGTTAGTCCTAGGAATGTGCTGGTAAAACTTAGTTGAATAACTGGCTCTATTGGGGAAAAAACAAAAGCAAAAAGCCTGGGTTTGTAGCATTTACCAGTTTCCATGGTATAAAAACTATCACCACGACTGATCTTTAGCTACACAGGAGATGTCATGGTGGGGCTCCCCGGGTGGTGTTAGCAGTAGAGAACCCGCTTGCCAGTGCAGGAAACCAGAGATGCAGGTTTGATCTTGGGTCTGGAAGATCCCCCGGAAGGAGGCATGGAGACCCACTCCAGTATTCTTGCCTGGAGAATTCCAAGGACAGAGCAGCCTGGTGGGCTATGGTCCATGTGGTCACAAAGAGACACAACTGAAATGGCTTAGCGTGCATTCATGAGATGTTCCTGCATGTAGGATGGGGCACAGTATAGCTTCCAGTGAGTTGCGGGAACCAGCTTTAACACACCACTGTTACCCTCCATGATATCCTTGCTCTCTATCAAGGAGGCGCTTACTGAATCAAAAGGCAGTCTGTTCTGTATTTGAACTGTTCTCATTATTACCAGGCTCTTATATAAAATACAAATGATTGATGTCCCCCTTAGAGAAGAAGGATTCCTCTTTCCTTAGAGCAGAAGATCAGAATTAGGAAAGTATGTAGATTGTTTTGCTGTGTGACCTCAGACAAGCGCTTTACCCTCTCCGGGGCCCAAGGCCTGAGAATGACGAGAACGTGAAGATCGCATAGGCTCAGCTTGACACAGAGGATAAATAGTGGCCTGCTTCCCTGGTGGCTCGGACGGAAAAGAATCTGCCTGCAATGCAGGAGACATCCCCTGGAGAAGGGAATGGCTCCCCACTCCAGTATTCTTGCCTGGAGAATTCCACGGACAGAGGAGCCTGGTGTGCTACCATCCACAGGGACACAGAGAGTCAGACACGACTGAGTGGCTGACATTTTCACCTTTTTGACATGCTGGATGGTCTGTGAGCGATGATCTGTGGTTTGATTCGGACACATGCCCAGCTTGAGCTAGGGAGGACCCCCCTGGCATGAGAATTTCTCTCTTGAGCACATCCATCATCNCACAGAGAGTCAGACACGACTGAGTGGCTGACATTTTCACCTTTTTGACATGCTGGATGGTCTGTGAGCGATGATCTGTGGTTTGATTCGGACACATGCCCAGCTTGAGCTAGGGAGGACCCCCCTGGCATGAGAATTTCTCTCTTGAGCACATCCATCATCACCACAAACCAGAACTGTGACACGTGCTTAGAAATCCTTTTATAAAATTTCCAAAACAGCCCAGCCCAGGGACCAAGCAGCAGGTAACCAAGAAAAACAAAAGAGAAAAACAATAATCGCCTTATTCTGGAAAGTTCAAATGTAGGCCAGAGCCTGTAAGTACGATTTTTAGGGCAATGAAAGGAATGGAAAATTTCGCTTATTCACGTCTTTTTGTGAAAGCTCTCCTGGCGCCATTGTTGGCTCCGGGGTAGGGGGG
>SJYA01002444.1:1267716-1355868 GCA_006410615.1 Neotragus moschatus
TTGGCTCCGGGGTAGGGGGGCGGGGTGAGGGGGTTGGGGCAGTCTCCTGTTGCAGGATGAATGTGAAAAGCACACGCAGCCCTCACTGGCTTCCTAATCTCCAGATATTACAGATGACAGATGATGGTTGGATTCTATCCATGGTCTCTGCAGGGGCTGGACAGCCGTACGGCTCTCCAGTCTGTGTGAGATGCTTGTGAAACTCAGGGCTGTGCTCAGCACCCTGCTTGGCATGTGAAAGGTACCTAGTTCTCCCTGGGGGGGGGGGTGTCTGTCTGTAACCTTGGGAGTGAATGCCAGGCTCCAGTGGGGACAGCTGAGTTTCCTAGTCCCCAGGGAGTTAGCGATGCAGCAGGCGCTGTGGACACCCTAGAGACTTCTCTCCCAGGAGGTCTACTATTGTTTCCTTCATCTTATCCCTCTCATCTGTTGCCCCAGGCATCAGTCCCTGGCATATGGGCTGCAGAACAGGTTCATGTCCACCCCTGTTGCTCTCAGGAGTCACCTGGGACCCTCCCCCTCACCTCTCACATCAGGAAACCTTGCAAGTTTTCTCTCTCACATCTCCCTTTGCCATCTTGCCTGCTATTACCAGAGCAGCAGGTACTGGTAGGCCTCCTATTCCACTGGGAAAACCCAGCGAGGAAATCAGGCTTCTTACCCATCTATGTCACACACAGGCAAAGCTATGACTTTTCACCAAAGAGCAGCTTTGGATGAACTGGCAAGAGCTAGATTTAGGCCCTCAGTGTCAAGCCCCTGGGATTTGGAAATGAACTTGCAAGTTATTCTTCTCTGTCCAGGAGATCCCAAGAAGCAGAAGCATTTGCTCCTAGCCCTCTCCTGAAAGTCACCATCTCTGCTCACTGGGGTGGTAGTGACAGCTTTTCATAGTCTCCCCACTTCCTTTCTTGCTCCCACAATCCATTTATTCTCCTTCCAATCACTAGGGTGGTCTTCAAAAGGTATAAAGCAGAAGAGAAAGGAGGCCAGAGTAACCAAGCGTCCCCTGTTGGGAGGATGATCACCCTAGATGAGAACCACTGCTCAATGAAATGTGGTCTTTCCCCTCTTTTTTCCCTTACTTCATAGCAGTTGCTATGATCAATAATTCTTTTGTTTATTCATCAGTCTTCTGTTTATTGTCTGTAAAAGTGAAGTGAAAGCGTTAGTCACTCAGTCATGGCTGACTCTTCACGACCCCATGGACTGTAGCCTACCAGGCTCCTCTGTCCATGGAATTCTCCAGGCAAGAATACTGGGTTGCCATGCCCTCCTCCCGGGGATCTTCCCAGCCCAGGGATGGAACCCAGGTCTCCCGCATTGCCGGCAGATTCTTGACCGTACGAGCCACCAGGAAAGCCCTTTATTGTCTGAGGCGGTTTCGAAGCATGGCTGCATGTTCTTTGGCATCCTCTCTTTTCCACTTCCTCATCCCTTCAGATCCTTCTCCTGCGCTGCCCCCGGCCCCACCCCCCAATACTGCTGTTTCCTCCTCTTCATAAATGCAGAGAGAAGTGAGGGAATAAAGCAAGCTGAAGACCAGAATTAAGACTCATTTTTTTTTTTTGGTACGTTCTCAGTCCTCATCCTGGGCTCTGTGCACAGGTTAGATGAACAGGTCTCAAATCTTCCAGAGTTTACAATCCAGCGATACTCTGCTCCAGTCCAGTAGTGATACTCAAACTTGAGCGTGCATCAGAATCTCCCTGGAGGGCCTGTAGAAACACAGGTTTCCAGTCCATGCCTGATTCAGCAGGTCTGGGTGAGGCTAGAGAAGCTGCGTTTCTGTCAAGTTCCCAAGAGATGCTGCTGAGCTGGGGACCACACTCTGAGAACCGCTGGCCTGTTTTAAGTCGTGAGCACCAACTGTTTGCATGCTGGACTTCCTCAGTCTTAACTGCCTGCTCAATTTTGCGGGGGAAGGGTTGGGATAAAAGAATAGCAACCTCAGGAGTGTGAATGGAATTGCGGGTGCTAACTTTTCCCCCTGGGGTGAGAATTGAGATGCTGCAGGAAGAGGGGCAGCCTGGTGAGGGTCCGTGTCCCTGCTTTGCCAGAGGAAATGCCACGCATGGCCTCACTTGGTAGAGGTACCCTGACAGGCAAGGGCTCATTAGCAGGTCCAGTGATGGGTTCCCCAGCTCTGGAGAAACATCCCAGCAAAACTACACGAAAGTGGGAGCCTGTAAGAGACCTGGTTAATTACGCTGCCATTTGAAGGAACATAATCGTCCTTGCAATGGAGAAAAATTACAGGTTACCAGGCTGTCAGAGGTAGCTGTCAGCCTGAGCACGAGCAACTTTTTAATTGAAAACGGTTTCTGTTCTGCTTTGTTGGGTTCACAGTACTCTTATAGAAGTGTCACGTCACTCTCCTGGAACACAGACGCCACCCAGAGAGGTGGTGTTAGGAATAAAGTGGGCTTGTCTCAGTCCGCAAACAGCAGCAAATGTCAGGGCATGGGTGAATTATGAGCTATTCCAGGAGATATATTTGTTTTCCTTTCTAACCCCAAAGCTAATTGTAAGAAATGAAATTCATGTTTGTTTTTCTTTAGGTGTGTTTGAATTTACAAGTCTTAAGTCTTGTGGAACTAGGTCAACCAGACTTTGCATATGCCTATACTTTGGATGAAAATAGTCTTTATTTACATCTCTGTCCACTTCTTTCCAAAAAACGAATGAGACTACAGCTTACAACAAAGGATCTCATTAAAAAAAATTAAAATGAAAATGTTGATATAACAAAAACAGTATGTTAGGTCCAGTGAAAGAGGGAGTAACTAAGCTGACGATAGGGATGAACCATTTCTGTGATGAAGCATGTAACTCAGCCCCGAGCTTCCTGGTAGCCAGGTCAAAAAGGGAAACACAAATATCTCATCTTTCTCATAATAGAAAGAATGAAACAGCAATTCTTTATTTCTGATACCAGATTCTAAAATAAATTTCTTATATTGGGCTTTGTATAACGGATATCAAGTTATCACGCTCTGGACAACCATTTTTAAGCAAATGAAAATACAGAATTCCCATGATGGTTTCTTGAAATAATCGTGGATGAAAGCCAGTATGACAAAGGTAATTCCTCAAGGATCTAATCTGACATGGTTCTTGTGTGAAGACTCCTTGTGACCTCATTTGAGCTGAAAATGGACCCTTCTTGGGGAGTGGAGGAAGGATGGTAATACTCCAGCAAACTGTGTGCTATTTTAGTTGCAAAGAAAAGAGACTTGCACTGGCTCTTTCAAGTAATAGGACCATTGCAAGGCTACGAATAATCCAATGGCTTCCAAATGCTTTTCATCACAATGAGAGTAAATCCTGCAAGGTCCTACATGATCAGGCCCTGTCTGGGGCAATTCCTGCTTCCTTCACACAGAACACTGTTCCTTCACACAGAACACTCTTCCCTCAGGTGTTTGAGTGCTAGGCTCTGGCTCGTTCTTTAAATATGTGTCCAAATGTCCCCTTCTCCAGGAGGTCTTCCCTGACCACCTAATTATTACAGCCTTTCTCCCCTTCAAGTCATTGTCCATCATATTTATTTCATTTTGTCTTCAAAGCAGTTGTCACTCTGAAATGATTTCACTTGCTTGTTCATTTTCTTTCCCTTCTCCTCCTGAGATAGGGGATCATGTCTCTTACTCCCTAGACAGTGCCAGGCAGTTAAAAACATACCTGAAAATGATGTGTTGAATGAATGAATGAGTAAACATACAGTGGATATTTGGCTGTCCCCAAATGCCCAGAAAGTGAGCCCTGGTCAAGACTGTCATGTACAGTTGTAGATGTTGTACACTGCACAACTGCAGGAGGTACACAGCACCTTATGTATGGCACATTCAGTGTACACCCTATACAGCTATGTGCAGCAACCATGGGGTACTGGGTCCTCTTGGCAATGGCAACTAGAAAGCCCAAATTCCCAAGAAAGTGCAAAGGCCCCAGCTGCAAGTCCCAGTGAGCTTCCCTCCAGGGCACGTCCATTGGCAGGATTCCACTAGTCTCTGTTTCAACTTTTCTCTTTGTGCCCCTTGTGTATCCTCTCTCCATCATTCAGACACCCTGATCTTGGGCATAGCTTTGTCTTGCTCATGGCTCTCTAGTGCCCCTCCTCCCCATGTCTTCTGTCAACCTCATGCCTTTCGGTTCTTATCACCAACCACCTAGTCCTCTCCACATTCCCGACTCAGATTCCCCAGAGGGAAAATCTTTTCAGTCTCAGTTTTCCTATTTGGGTAGAATCTTCATGCTCAGCCTCCTCACTGGTTGCCAACCAGCCAATGGCTTGGCCACGGACACTGGGTTGTGCCCTCGGTTCAATCACCTGCTCCCATGAGGGGAAAAGGCTACAGTACAGAATAGGCTTCACCCTGGAAAAGGTCTATAGGTGGGCTAGCCTCTCCCTTCTTGAATCAAGGGGCATAACCTGACTTGACCTACACTTCACCTCTCCGAGAAGAGCCAGGAAGAGGCCATGTGATAGCAGACAACAGATCTGTTTGTCTGAAATCCAAACTGACTAGGGACAGGGCTCCTAGTCTATAGTGAAAACCAAACCAGGGAATTAGGCTTTTCACGCACTGCACACACAGGGAGAGAGATGAATTGTCACCAAAAAGAGCAGCTTTGGATGAACCAGCAAGTGCTCGATCTAGACCTTGAGCACCACGCCCATGGGACGTTCGTTTACAGGTTTTCTCAGAAGGATATTTTTGAAATCATCTTGCAGTTTATTCTGTTCTGCCTAGGAGTCCCCAACCAACCGAAGCATCTTGGTAAGCAAGAAAGGTACTTTCTCCTTCTGAGCCTCAATTATGCCAGTTTTCTCAGTGGGCATAGCCACCCTTGAGCCCATTTGAGAAAGCTTGGAGGTTTGGAGCTGGGCCATGAACATGGATCCCAGCCCTGCTCCAGCTTCAGTCACTGCCGAGGACAAACACTTGGAAAGCAATAGTCTCCCCTGCTATGTTATGGTTCTCTAAAGAGACATCCTAGAATCAGGCCTTATGGCCTGCTCAAAGTGAGGACTTCTCTCTTATCCCCCATATTAAGCCTGAGGAAAGGGAAGTCCAGAGAGGCAGAAGTTCAATAACTTGACCAGGGTCACCCAGCACCCACAAGGAGGCTCCAGTCTCCTTTCCTTTCTGAGCACTGTTCTTTTCATGACGTTATACTGGCTTTCTCTCTCTCTTTAAAAAAAATATTTACCCATATGTTTATGTATATGTATATATATATATATTTGTTTGGCTGTGCCGGGTCCCAGCTGTGGCACTCAGGATCCTCTATCTTCGTTGTGACGCGTGGAATCTTTTAGTTGTGGCATGCAGAGTCTTTTCATACTGCTCACAGGGTTCTCAAGGCAAGAATGATGAAGTGGTTTACCATTCCCTTCTCCAGGGGACCACATTTTGTCAGAACTCCCCATCAGGAGAAGGGGACGAAAGAGGACAAGATGGTTGGATGACATCACTAACTCAATGGACATGAGTTTAAGCAAGCTCCAGGAGTTGGTGATGGACAGGGAAGCCTGGTGTGCTGCAGTCCATGGGGTCTCAAAAAGTCGGACATGACTGAGCGAATGAGCAACAACAAATTCAGAATCTTCAGCTGGAGCATGTGAACTCCCAGTTCATGTGGGATCCAGTTCCCTGATTAAACCCAAGCCCCCTGCACTGGGAGTGCGGGGCTTTCACCACTGGACCACCAGGGACGTCCCCATACTTTCTTTCTCATTGTAAGCTTTCCTTACACCACCTGTAACTTCCCAGAGAGAGAACTGATGTTGCTTATCCCTACAATGCTTGGTGAAAAAGCTGGCTTACAACTCAACATTCAAAAAAACTAAAATCATGGCATCCAGTCCCATCATTTCATGCAAATAGATGGGGAAACAATGGAAATAGTAAGAGACTTTATTTTTTGGGTCTCCAAAATCACTGCAGATGGTGAGTGCAGCCATGAAATTAAAAGACGCTTGCTTCTTGGAAGAAAAGCTATGACATACCTGGACAGCATATTAAAAAGCAGAGACATTATTTTACCAACAAAGGTCCGTCTAATCAAAGCTGTGGTTTTTTCGGTAGTCATGTATGGATGTGAGAGTTGGACCATAAAGGAAGCTGAGCACCAAAGAATTGATGCTTTTGAACTGTGGTGTTGGAGAAGACTCTTGAAAGTCCCTTTGGACTTCAAGAATATCAAACCAGTCAATCCTAAAGGAAATCGGCCCTGAACATTCACTGGAAGGACTGATGCAGAAGCTGAAACTCCAATACTTTGGCCACCTGATGCAAAGAACTGACTCATTGGAAAAGACCCTGATGCTGGGAAAGACTGAAGGCAGGAGGAGAGGGGATGACAGAGGATGAGATGGTTGGATGGCATCACCAGTTCGATGGATGAGTGTGAGCAAGCTCCGGGAGTTGGTGAAGGACAGTGAAGGCTGGTGTGCTGCAGTCCATGGGGTCACAAAGGGTCAGACATGACTGAGCAACTGAACTGACTGACTGACAATGCTTGGCATTGGTTTCCAAATGATGATTAAGATTAGTTGAGATGAAACCAATCAGGGTATTGCTTCCTTAAAGCATTTTGGCGATAGCACCTCCCCCGCCCAGGGCCTTTGCACCTGCTGTGCCTTTTGCTTGGATTGTCCCATGGCTTGTTCTCTGACCTTATTTTCCTTTTCAGATGTCATCTCTTTAAAGGGTCTTTCTTTAACCTTCTCATTTAGTTATTGCCCATCTTGCTTTCTTTTTTTACCATGTTTACCTTTGTGTATCAGTACTCTATTACCTGCTGCTATAATATTTATTAGATTTTTTAATATATTTATTTGATTGTGCTGGGTCTTAGTTGCAGCATGTGGAATCTAGTTCCCTGCTCAGGGATCAAACCCAGGCTCAGCACTGGGAGCACAGAGTCTTAGCCACTGGACCACCAGGAAAGTCCAATATTTATTTGTTTATTTGCTCATTATCTACCTTGTCTACTGGAATGATGACTGCATGAGGGCAGCTGGGATGTTGGTTTCTTCTCTCCTGTGTTCCCAGGTCCTTGTACAATGCCTGACACAGAACAGAAGTTAATAAATGTTTACTGAATGAATGAATGCCTAATCAATATTTATTTCCTCTTTTGGACTTTCTGTTGAAGTGAAGAGATGGATCCCTACTGGTTCATCCAGTGACAAGGCTCTGTAGGGTGACTGACTTGTCCCAGTTTGCTAGGACCTACCTGGGCTTAGCACTGAAAGCCCAGTGTCCTTGGTCTCTGGCAGACTGAGGGCTGGCCACCAAAGGGCTATGATTTCATTAGCCCTGTCATCCAAGCTGTTAATAATAGGCACTAACTCTTATAGGGTCCTTACTGAGTGCCAGACTTTGCTGTAAGCGCTTTACATCAATCACTTTATTTAATCCTCAGGGCGGCCCCATTTGGCAGATGTGGAAACTGAGGCACAGAGCTTTAGGTAGTGGAGAGAGGCTTTGAGTCTATGCACTTCACCTCAAAGTCCAGGCTGTTAGCCCCCTTACCAGCCTGCTTCTTGATCAGTCTCTCAAGTCCCCAATCTCTGCCCTGCTGGCCATCACTGGCCAGAGAGAGGGCCTCAAAGAAGCCGATCAAGGCAGGGCCGGCTGTCAGCTCACAGTCCCCAAGGCCCCAGCGGTTGCCAAGACTCCTTTGGCCCCATGAGCTCATGCATATTTCGTTTTCACCACCTCAGCCCCTGGTAAAAATATATGTCTGTATAAATAAATAACTAAATAGAGTGGATAGAGTAATAGTAAGTGGCGCAGACCATAAATAATTCTGTGAAACGAGGAACTTGGTGAGCAGTCGAGAGGACTCCTTTATAAGATCAAACGCTGACTGTAAATGCCAGGGAGGGAGTTTATGAGCTGAGAATGAGCCTGCCCTCCCCTGGCCTGGGACGGCTCCCCTGCTCCCAGTAGGATGGGGCTGTGGCAGGGTGCCCTGGCAGGAGCTCACCTGACCCACCTGGGTGGGCTCCCCAGGGAGACAGCCATCGCCCAGGTCTGGGAGCCTGGGGATGGACGGAGCAGGGGTGCTGGTCCACCCCTTACTTTACTCAGAGACATGTCTCTCTTTTTTTTTTTTTTTTGCCTATTCAAAAAACTTCTTAAATTGGAATATAATTGCTTTATAATGTTGTGTTAGTTTCTGCTGTACAACAACATGAATCAACTATATGTGTGTGTGCATATATATATATATATATGATTCCCTGGTGGCTCAGTTGGTAAAGAATCTGCCTGCAATGCAGGAGACCCCAGTTCGATCCCTGGGTTGGGAAGAGCCCCTGGAGAAGGGAAAGGCTACCCACTCCAGTCTTCTGGCCTGGAGAATTCCATGGACTGTATAGTCCATGGGGTTGCAAAGAGTCGGACACGACTGAGCGACTTTCACGTCCAGGCTTTCACACATGCATGTAGCCCCTCCCTCTCGAGCCTCCCTCCCCGCCTCCGTCCCACCCGTCCCACCCCTCCCGGCCCTCGCAGAGCCCCGAGCTGAGCTCCCCGTGCCGCACAGCAGCTTCCCGCTGGCTGCCTGCTTTACACATAGCAGCGTGTGGGGGTCAATGCTAGTCTCTCAGCTTGTTCCACCCTCCCCTTCCCCCCCGTATCCATAAGTCTGTGCTCTACATCTGCGTCTTTATTCCTGTCCTGCAAATAGATTGATCTGTACCATTTTTCTAGATTCCACAAATATGATATTTGTTTTTCTCTTTCACTCAGAGACACACCTTATTCAACATACTCCTGTTTCTACTTATCCAGGTCCAAGTGATATGAGTATATTAGCCTCTAGAATAAATTAAGAATTAAAAGCAAACATACAAGAAAAATTTCTGTATGCAACTTTCTAATCCCCTCCCTACAAAACAAAGGAGTCTTGCCCTCCCTCAAACTTTCCATGTTCATGGACTTTATTATGGGTATTGAATATTGAATATTCATACCCCCCAGCACCTACCTGAGAGGCCAACCCAAATGGAAAGGACCAGCCATACCAAGTGTTGGTGAAAATGTGGAACACTCTCCTACAGTGTGGGTGGGTAGGGAAAAGGTGCTGTCACTTGGGAAAGCAGTTGAGCAGTTTCTCAGAACGTTCAACACACACCAACCCTCTGATCCAGCCATTCTATGAACATGCGTGTATGTTCACCAAAATCACGTACTGGAGCGTGCAGAGCAGGACTCTTGAAACCACCCTGAACTTGGGGCTCATCCAAAGTTCCTTCAGCAGATGAACCGGACAAGTGGGGTCTCTGTGCGAGGGGCCATATGTGAGATCGACAGACATGTGCTACCACAACACGGAAGAACCACACACGTGGTGCTGAGCAGGACAGGGAGTGGGACGGGCTGTCTGATTCCTTTGACATGGAGGTTGGGAGCCGGCATGCTTCCTCGAGTGGGGAGGCAAGGATGGTAGTTTCCTTGAGTGTACGTTGGGGTGGAGCCCAAGGCAGATATTCGGAGAACTGGGAAGGTGCTGGTCTTCCGTCTGGGTGCTGGTTATCTGGGTGTGTGCACTTGGTGAAAATCCAGTGAATTGTGTGTGTCTGATTTATACACTTTTCTGTGTATGAAAGTGAAAAGTGAAAGTGAAGTCGCTCAGTCGTGTCCGACTCTGTGTGACCCCATGGACTGCAGCCCACCAGGCTCCTCCATCCATGGGATTCTCCAGGCAAGAATACTGGAGTGGGTTGCCATTTCCTTCTCCAGGGGATCTTCCCGACCCAGGGATCGAACCGCAGGCAGATGCTTTAACCTCTGAGCCACCAGGGAAGCCTTTCTGTGTATGCTATGCTTCAATTAAATAAAATAAATAAATTTTTTTTAAAAAAAGTTTATTTACTAGACTCAGGTTCAATCACTGGGCTGGGAAGACCAGACAGTTCCCCCACCAGGGATCATACCAACGTCCCCTGCATTGGAAAGCGATTCTTAACCACTGGAGCACCAGGGAAGTCCTTCAGTGAAACATCTTTGAAAGTTCGGGAGTGTTTAAAAGAGGGAGACAAAGCGCAGCGGTGGCCCCGTGCTGTCCCGTGACTTGACTGGGGTGATGTCCTCTCTCTGCCCACTCTCAGTCACAGATATGACAGCTCACCTATTTTCCCTTCAGCCTCAGGGGAAAAGTTTCCTTTGTCTCCATGTGAAATCTGGCATCAATTCCACCAAAAAGCTGGCACACTGGCTGGGCCTGCGAGGCGCTCACATCCCCACGGTGGCTCGGATGTCCCAACATTGGATAGCAGTGATTGTTTGGCTGCCCAGAGTGGGCCTTCTTGCCCTGAACGCTGCCTTGGACCCCTGGTCATGTCCTAGCTAGAAACTGCTGGCTGCTCCCCGCACCCACTGGCCAGGGGTGGCCAGCCCCAGAGTCAAGGACAAAGACATTTTTAGAAGAGCAACTGAGAAATATTTTGGCAGCTTCGCAGGGTGTGCTCAGGCCTGTAACTTACCTCATGGTCTAACTGGAAGGTATTTGCAGCCCATAAAATTGACATGAGGCATCTTATTGCCAATGTTATTCTTGGACTGAAATTTCATTTCGCAGACACTTGAAACTCAGGTACAGAATCCCCTAGTTCAGGTGTCTTCCTCCGGCTAGTCTGGTGAACATGTTGGAGGAATGTTACCTGGCTGGTCCACAGGGCCAGGAATTCACAGAGCACGTACAAATTAGTTCAAAAAGATGCATTGCGTGGGCAGGGAGACTTCCCTGGTGGTCCAGGGGCTGAGACTCCATGTTCCCAATGCATGGGGCCCAAGTTTGATTTCTGGTCAGGGAACTAGATCCCACATGCCACAACTGAGAGTTTGCATGCCTCAACTAAGACCCAATGCAGCCAAATAAATAATAAATAAATATAATAAATATTTTAAAAATGAAAGTGCTTTATGGAGTTTGCCAATTTTTAGGTGTATGGGAACACTCTGGTCCTGAGCCTTGACTAGAGTCAGCCTAGTGTGTTTGAGCTTAGATTCAAAGGATGGATAGAAGGTACTGGTGGTGAAGGAGAGGAAGGACATCTCCAACAGAGAGACTGGCCCATGCAAAGGCCCTGTGGCAGGAATAAGGAGGAAAGAACCCCAGTGTGGTCAGTGCACAGGGGGAGAAGGGAGTATGCAAAGGTGCCCCACAGGGCCTTGCAGCCACACTGAAGAGTCTCACTTTATCTGAAAGGCAACAGAAATCATTGAGCAATGAAAGGAAGACAGAGATGGGGTTGGGAGATACCTGCTCTTTGAAAGATCACTCTGCCTAAATTTCCACCATCTGCAAAGCTGCTCTGTGCTGAAAGAAGGAAAGGTGAGAGACTTCCTGCTCTCAGGAAATTGACAACCCAGGTAAAGAAACGGAAAGGAACCCCATGCTGTCCTCTCAAAAAAGGTGTGAGCCACAAATGCAAGACAAGTAGTTTAAAATTTCTAGTACCTGCTTGTTTTAAGAAGTGAGAAGAAACAGATAAAAATTATTGAATTAATTTGGCTGCACCTGGTCCTAGCTGCCGTACAGGAGATCTTCATTGCTGTGTGCAGGGTCTTTAGTCTCAGCCTGTGGGATCTCGTTCCCTGACCAGGGATCGAACCCAGGCCCCCCAACATTGGGAGTATGGAGTTTTAGCCACTAGATCACCACCAGGGAAGTGCTGAAATTAATTTTAATAAATTTTTAACACATTTTCATCAGTATATTTAACACATTTCCATCTCAACATAACTGATACAGAACATTACTTTTATTGTTAGTGAGATACTTCACATTTTTTCACACTACATTCTTAAAATCCTGTGTGTGTCTTTTGTTCATGGCCCATCTCAGTTTGGAGTGGCCGCAGTGTGAGCATCTTACAGCTATAAGGTTAATGGCAGCAGAATTGGACAGCGTGGATCAAAGTCATGAGTGCTGGCTTCCCCTGACCACTGCCTTGGATGAACACATCAGACAGGAAGGATGTGGAAGGTGGGAAAGAGTCTCCCAAATGAGAGCAGGATGGGGCAAAATCCAAAGTGAAGAGGCACAGCGGCTGTCACGTGGGAGAGTGTGCACAGCATCGTGGTCCGTAGCAACCCCAGCTCAGAAAGACCCTAAATGTCCGTCAGCAGATGGGAGGGATTGACTGAAGGATTCATGCAAAGGAATACCAGCCTCCATACCCATATCCTAGCTAGATGAGAAGCACAGAAAATAACAAGTGTCGGTGAAGATGTGAGAGGCATTGGAACCTTTGTGCCTTATTGCTGGGAGTGTAAAATGGGGCAGCTGATGTGGAAAACAGTCTGGCCATTCTTCAGTGGGGTAAACGTAGAGTTACCATAGGAACCAGCAATTCTGCTCCTGAGTATACACTCAAAAGATCTGAAAGCAGGTGTTCTAACAAAAATGTGTACACAGATGTTTACAATGGCATTATTGCCAATAGCCAAAAGGTGGAAACATCTCATTGTCCACGGAGAGCTGGGTGGATAAACAAAACATGGTTCATCCACATAGGGGAGTATTATCCAGCCATTAAAAGGGGAGAAGTAGGCTACCACATGGATGAACCTTGAAAATGTTGTGCCACATGAAATCAGCCAGACTCCAAAGGCTGTGTATTATACCATTCCAGAATTGGTAAATATGTAGAGATAGAAAGCAATGGCACCCTACTCCAGTACTCTTGCCTGGAAAATCCCATGGACGGAGGAGCCTGGTAGGCTGCAGTCCATGGGGTTGCTAAGAATCAGACACGACTGGGCGACTTCACTTTCACTTTTCACTTTCATGCATTGGAGAAGGAAATGGCAACCCACTCCAGTGTTCTTGCCTGGAGAATCCCAGGGATGGGGGAGCCTAGTGGGCTGCCGTCTATGGGATCGCACAGAGTCGGACACGACTGAAGCAACTTAGCAGCAGCAGCAGCAGCAGCAGAAAGTAGTTTGGTGGTTGCCAGGGGCTGGGGGAGGGGAGAATGAGGTGTGATAGTTTAATGGGTATGGGGTTTCCTTTGGAGATGATAAGAATATTCCAGAATAGACAGAGGCAGTGGCTGCACACCATGGTGAAGGTACTGAATGCCACTAATGGTGAATTGTGTGCTATATGGATTCTTAAAATTATTTATTTATTTATCGGCTGTGTTAGATGCTCATTGAGTTGCTCGGGCTTCTCACTGTGATGACTTCTTTCGTTTCGGGGCCTGGGTTCCAGGATGCGTGGGCTTCACAGTTGTGGTTAGGTGGCTTAGTTGCCCTGCGGCATGTGGGATCTTCCCAGACCAGGGATCGAACCCATGTCCCCTGCATTGGCAGGCTGATTCTTAACCACTGGACCATCAGGAAAGTCCCTATGGCATTTTTAAAGTCTAAAGAAAAAAGGATGTGGGAGGGTGAATACTGGGGCTACATCTCACCAAATGTGAATGTATTTCATAGATCAAAGAAGGGAAGGCCAAGTTTCGGGAGAACGAGGAGCAGATGCTGCTGAAAGTAGCCCGGAGCCCCTTGGCAGAGGCACGGCTCTCTGCCTACTGTTCCCCCTTCTCAGGCACCTGTGTGCTGTACCGTGTTGTGCTTAGTTGCTCAATCGTGTCCAATTCTTTGTAAGCCCATGGACTGTATCCCACCAGGCTCCTCTGTCCATGGAATTCTCCAGGCAAGAATACTGGAGTGGGTTGCTATGCTCTTCTCCATGGGATCTTCCCAACCCAGGGATTGAACCCAGGTCTCCCGCATTGCAGGTGGATTCTTTATCTTCTGAGCCACCAGGGAAGCCCAAGAATACTGGAGTGGGTAGCCTATCCCTTCTCCAGGAAATCTTCCTGACCCAGGGATTGAACCAGGGTCTCCTGTATTGCTGGCAGACTCTTTACCAGTTGAGATACCATGGAAGCCCCAGGCACCTGTGACCCTTCTGCAAAGACTTCCTCTGCCTGCAGGTGTAACCCACCCGCAGGAGTGGGAGGGCACGGGTACTCCAGCATCCTAGCCCTTAGCTCGCGCTCTGAGGGTCGCTCTATACACTCAGGGACCCCAGGGGACACAGCCTAACCACTGCAGTCCCTCCACCACCAGCTCAGCCCTCACTGCCTTCTCTCCTGCTCCCTGTCTTTCCCCTGCCTCCCTGGCCTCACCTCCCTCATAAACCGTGCACCAAACCCTCTTAGCCTCTGCTTTTAAGTGAACCCAAACTTAGACAAGTGCCCATGACATTACCCCACACAGGTAAGATTTTGAACTGTGCCAAGCAATGCAGAGGTGTTGCTTGAGGAATTCACACACAGGTAGCAAAATGGCTAAGACACATCCAGGAATGATCAGCACCAAGTTCAGGGCACTGGGCACAGCTGGAGAAGGGGAGGGGCGGGCAGGATGGAAATGTCCTCTGAGCAGGGTACCCAGAAGGCCTCAAGTGATTGGAAATGTTTTATCTCCTAAACACAGGTTGAAGGCACAGAAAGGCTTGCTATGTATGTATATTTCTTGAATGTTTGAAATGTACCAGCATCATTGCAAAAGAAGGCATGAGTAGGTGTATTTAGCAGCCAAGGAGCTGGAGGGGATGGGGATGTTTTAAATGAACAAATGCTGGACACTAAAGCCGGGTCTGGACTCTGGTTGAGGTGGCAGTGGGGAGGTCAAGCGAAACTGCTGTTTTGTGTCATTCTGTTTGTGATCTGAGGACTCAAGGGAGCCAGGAGGACCTGGGGCAGGGAAGCTCCCATCACAGCTGCAATAAGACGGTCTCAGTCGGGGTAGAGTCAGAAAGCAAAAGACCTGGGAAACATTTGAAGGCAGGAGGCAGTGGCCAGCTCTGCTCACTGGGGTGGGAACCAGGAGCAAGCGAGGAGCTGGGGTTGCAACTCTGGGGGACAGGGGGATGGGAGGGCCCCTGGGGGCTCTGCATACCCAAAGGTTTTTACTTATTTGAATTGATCAGAGAAGGAGGCTGGGATAGGTTTGTACAGATCTGCAGAGCATTTGCACTTGCTGGGGAGGCAGGTGGAGGCGGGAAGACTTCTGACCTCAGCACCTTNGACAGGGGGATGGGAGGGCCCCTGGGGGCTCTGCATACCCAAAGGTTTTTACTTATTTGAATTGATCAGAGAAGGAGGCTGGGATAGGTTTGTACAGATCTGCAGAGCATTTGCACTTGCTGGGGAGGCAGGTGGAGGCGGGAAGACTTCTGACCTCAGCACCTTGGATTTTCAGGTAACAACAGGGCTCTGTGTGCCCCCCAGCTCTGAGCCCCCTGCAAACCAGTTAGACCCTGCCTACAACTCACATGTGACCACTATTTCCGGGACCTTGGAGGGTGCCTGCCAAAGGAGAGAATACTCAGTGGCAGGCTCTTGGTGGGGGTCTGAGCCAACCCTCCACAAAGCCATTCTGCTCTGGGGCTCAAACGCTCGCGGGAGACCCTGGGGTCTGACGCATCCCCTGCTCTCCCGTGGATTGCTTTAATGGCACCCATTCTCCCTCTCTCTTTGTAACCACACTCTGTGCTCTGGACCTTCTTTTCCCAGCTTTTTGGGGCTTTATTCAGAGTACAGTCTGATAGATTTTGGTAATTGAATTCCACATTGGTGTCATGATCTAGAACTTTCCAGTCACCCCCAAGCTCCCTCGTGCCCCTTTGCAGTGAACTTCAGCTCCAACGTCTAATTCCAGGTGACTCCTGATGTCTTTCTGTCGCTATGATTTCACCTTTTCTAGAATTTCATATAAACAAGTTCATTCTATATGAGACTTTATGGACTTGAAAATTACATTTTTTTCAGTTTTGTTGAGATATAGTTGGCAAATAACTATGATATCTCTTTAAGATGTACAGTGTAATGCTTTGATATACATGATGAAATGATGGCTTCATAAAGCTAATTAACACACTCATCACCGCCCATAATTCCTTTATGTGTGTGTGGTGAGAATGCAAGATGGGCTCTCTTAGCAAATCTGAAGTATACAATACAGTGTTATTAACTGCAGTCAGTCACCATGCTGTACATTAGCTATCCAGAAGTTATTCATAGCTGAAAGTTTGTACCCTTTGACCAACATCCCCCCCCCCACACCCCTCAGCCCCTGGCAGCCCTCATCCTATGCTGTTACTATGAGTTCGACCTTTTTAGATTCCACATGTAAGTGAGGTCACACAGCATTTGTCTTTCTGTGTCTGACTTATTTCACTTAACGTAATGTCCTCTGGGTTCACCCATGCTGTCACACGTGGCAGATTTCCTCCTTTCTCGTGGTGAATGATATTCCATTATATGTTTTTATACCACACCTTTGTGGGCTCCCCAAGTGGCGCAGTGGTCAAGACTCTGTCTGCCACTGCAGGAGCCTCTAGGAGACACAGGTTCGATCCCTGGATTGGGAAGACCCCCTGGAGGAGGAAATGTCAACCCATTTCAGTATTCTTGCTTGGAAAATCCCATAATCAGAGGAGCCTCGCGGGCTACAATCCACGGGTTCAGTTGGACATGACTGAGTGACTGACACACACATCTTTATCTGTTGACAGAAACGTAGGTTGTTTACAGACGTTGGCACTTGTGAATAAGTCTGCGATGAATGTGGGAGTACACATATCTTCTGGAGATAGTTTAGATGTATTCCCAGAAGTGGGATTGCTGGATCATTTGGTAGTTCTATGTTTGAGGTTTTGAAGAACCTCCATCTAGTTTTGCATTGTGGCTGTACCAATTTACATTCCCACCAACAGTGCACGAGGGTTCCTTTTTCTCCATACCCTCATCAACACTTATTTCTTGTCTTCTCGATAACAGCATTCTAACATGTGTGAAATGATAGCTCATTGTGGTTTTGATTTGTGTTTACCTTGGCTATGAGCAAGAGAGTTCCAGAAAAACATCTATTTCTGCTTTATTGACTTTGCCAAAGCCTTTGACTGTGTGGATCACAATAAACTGTGGAAAATTCTGAGAGATGGGAATACCAGACCACCTGACCTGCCTCTTGAGAAATCTGTATGCAGGTCAGGAAGCAACAGTTAGAACNGGGTTGGGAGGATCCCCTGGAGTAGGAAATGGCAACCCACTCCCTCATCTTGCCTGGAGAATCCCATGGAGAGAGAAGCCTGATGGGCTGCAGTCCAAGGGGCCTCAAAAGAGTCGGACGTGACTGAGCAACTGAGCGTGCTTGGACACAGACATGCACACAGGGAGATGACCCTGTGAAGGCTGGAGTTATGTTGCCAGCAGCCAAGAAACTACCAGAAGCCAGGACGGGAGCCTGGCAGGGATTCTTCCTAGAGTCTCCAGTGGCAGCAGGGCCCTGTCAACACCTCGATCTCAGACCTCTAGCCTCCAGAATTGTGAAGCAATGCATTTCTGTTGTTTAAACTGGTTGGTTTGTCATTTGGGCAGTCCTAGGGCTTCCCTGGTGGCTCAGACTGTAAAGAATCTGCCTGCGATACAGGAGACACGAGTTTGATGCCTAGGTTAGGAAGATCCCCTGGAGAAGGAAATGGCAACCCATTCCAGTATTCTTGCCTGGAGAACCCCATGACAGCGGAGACTGGCGGGCTACAGTCCATGGGGTCTCAGAGTCAGACACGACTGAGCGGCTAAGCACAGCACAGCACACGTTCCTGTATTAGGAAACTGATCCAGGAGTTATGATGTTGGTATTCAAAGATGAATCACTGAAAGGCATTCTTTTTGGTTCCTTGGGATGTATTTTGTGAGTTTTTTTTTCCTAACAGACTTCCTTTCCTTTTTTGTTTGTTGGGTAAATGCAGGCAATGAAACTGCGTTTACTCACGATGCACTAGAACACTATCATTCCTTCCTTCCTTCGAAGGAAGAAGGAACTTTATTTTATTTTTAATTTTTTATGGAAGTNATTCTTTTTGGTTCCTTGGGATGTATTTTGTGAGTTTTTTTTTCCTAACAGACTTCCTTTCCTTTTTTGTTTGTTGGGTAAATGCAGGCAATGAAACTGCGTTTACTCACGATGCACTAGAACACTATCATTCCTTCCTTCCTTCGAAGGAAGAAGGAACTTTATTTTATTTTTAATTTTTTATGGAAGTAGAGTTGCTTTACAATATTGTATTAGTTTCAGGTGTACAACAAAGTGGTTCAGTCATACATATATATATTTCAAGTTATTTGCCATTATAGGTTGTTACAAGACATTGAATATAGGTCCCAGCACTATATATTATCAGTAAATCCTTTTTGTTTGTGTACAGTGGTACGTATCTACTAATCTCGGACTCCTAATTTATCCCTCCCTCTCCCTTTCCCATTTGGTCACCATAAGTTTGTCTGCTACATCTGTGAGTCTTTCTGCTTCATAAATAGATTCATTTGCATTATGTTTTAGACTCCACATGTAAGTGATATTGTATAACATTTGTCTCCATCTGACCTAGTGTGATCATCTCTAGGTCCATCCATGTTGCTGCAAATGGCACTATTTCATTTTTAGGGCTGAATAATATTCCTTTGTGTATCCATACATCACATCTTTATTCATTCATCTGTCAATGGACAATAGGTTGCTTCTCAATCCTATTATCTTTCATTTGATTTTTGAAAAAAATTAAAACTTGAGATGATCAAAAAAAGGTTTAAAGAGGAATATAACAAAAGCCACTGGGTTAAGAAAGAAGACATCACTAAACAAACAACTGAAATCCTGGTGTCTCACCAGAATTAACAATTATCCTGAATTTGGTGTTACCTATAGAGTTGGACTGTGAAGAATGCTGAGTGCCGAAGGATTGATGCTTTTGAACTGTGGTGTTGGAGAAGACTCTTGAGAGTCCCTTGGACTGCAAGGAGATCCAACCAGTCCATTCTGATGGAGATTGGCCCTGGGATTTCTTTGGAAGGAATGATGCTAAAGCTGAAACTCCAGTATTTTGGCCACCTCATTCGGAGAGTTGACTCATTGGAAAAGACTCTGATGTTTGGAGGGATTGGGGGCAGGAGGAGAAGGGGATGACAGAGGATGAGATGGCTGGATGGCATCACTGACTTGATGGACATGAGTCTGAGTGAACTCTGGGAGTTGGCGATGGACAGGGAGGCCTGGCGTCTTGCAATTCATGGGGTTGCAAAGAGTCAGACACGACTGAGCGACTGAACTGAACTGAATTCCTATGCATTTCTTTAAACATTTCTAGATGTGGATGAACATCTTCTTAAACCCTATACATTGTATGTTTTTAAGCATATGTGTATATACACAGGGCCTCCCTTGTAGCTCAGTCAGTAAAGAATCTGTCTGCAGTGCAGGAGACCCGGGTTCGATTCCTGGGTTGGGAAGATCCCCTGGAGAAGGAAATGGCAACCCACTCCAGTATCCTTGCCTGGAAAATCTCATGGACAGAGAAGCCTGGTGGGCTGTAGTCCATGGCATTGCAGAGTCGGACATGACTGAGCGACTAACACTTACTGTATACACACGGGCTTCCCTGGTAGCTAAGACAGTAAAGAATCTGCCTGCAATGCAGGAGACCTGTGTTGATCCCTGGGTTGGGAAGATTCCCTGGAGGAAGGCATGGCAACCCACTCCAGTATTTTTTCCTGGAGAATCTCCATGGATAGAGGAGTCTGGTGGGCTACGGTCCATAGGGTCGCAGAGAGTTGGGCATGACTGAGTGACTAAGCACAGCACATGTATATATTTACATATATAATATGTAATATAAATGTTTAAGATCTTTATAGACTGCCCTGTATCTATTCTTCCCTGACTTGTGTTCATCCACATTGATACGCATTATGCCAGTTCATTCATTTTCACTAAATACAATATCCCTTTGTATGAATGTAGCACCATGTTTTTATCCATCCTCCCTTGGTGGGTACTTAAACTGTTCCCTGGTTTGGTTTCATGTGGTCTGGTTTTGTTTCCTATCACGAGTGAAGCTTCTAGGAATGCCGTTGTCTGTGTCTCCAAATTTATCTGGGGCAGTCTTTTTTCCAAAATGAGGGTGGTGCCCAGTGATGAAGATTGAAGTCGAGTTAGTGAGCCAGGTCAGCTGTACCATAAAAACAGGAGGCGAGGAAACTCTACTAGAGTACATCACACACAGTAAGACTTCGCACCGTTTTATGAAACCTTCATATCAGGAATGTGTGTATATGTGAGTGTGAGCGTGTGCTGCCTTGATTGAGATAGAGAGCTCCTAAATGCGAGCAGTTTGAGAAAAAAAAGTGCTGTCTCATTTCAGGCTTCTATAACCAAATCAACTGATTTTACAACTGGTGACACTGAGGCTTTTTAGTGACATACCTGAAGCCTCGAATCTAATACATTACAGAGCAAAGATTATGAAGCGAAGGGGTTCATCCTCAGAACACATGCTCTCTTTTTTTTTTGGCTGTGCATAGGTCTTAGTTGCAACACTCAAGTTCTTCGTTGCAGCTTGTGAGCTCTTAATGTGGCATGTGGGATCTAGCTCCCTGATCAGGGATCAAACCCAGGCCCCTTGCATGGGGAGCAGGGAGTCTTAACCGCTGGACCAGCAGGGAACTCCCTCAGAACCATATTTTGACTATCAAGACGTAGCGTTGCATATGGTTGCTTCCTACTTCATAGGGTTGAGGTGTTTTGTTTTGTTTTTAACATGATCAAGGAAAACAATAAGGCAAATGTGAGTTAAATATATAGCTTGGGCAAGGGTAAAGAAAGTTCTTTCTAGGCAACCTAAGAGTTCATCAACAGATGAATGGATAAAAGGAGATGTGTGCATATATATAAATAATACACACACACACACACACACACACACTGGAATACTACTCAGCCATAAAAAAGAATGAAATAATGTAATTTGCAGCAACCCATGTTAGTGGCTCAGTTGTGTCTGACTCTTTGCAATCCCACAGACTGTAGCCCGCCAGGCTTCTCTGTCCATGGGATTCTCCAGGCAAGAATACTGGAGCGGTTTGCTGTCCCTTTCTCCAGAGGATCTTTCCAACCCAGGGATCGAACCCTGGCCTTCTGCATTACAGTCAGATTCTTTACTATTTGAGCTCCAGGGAAGTTGGATGGACCTAGAGATTGTCATCTTATGCAAAGTAAGTCAGACAGAGAAAGACAAATACCGTATGATATCACTTATGTGTGGAATCTCAAATATGACACAAGTGAATTCACTTACAAAAGAGAAACAGACTCACAGATGTAGAAAACAAACTTATGGTTACCAACGGGGATGATGGAGGGTGGAGAAGATAAATCAGGAGTTTGGGATTCATAGATGCAAACAACTGTATATAAAAGGGATAACCAACAAGGACTCGTTGTATAGCACAGGGCAGTCTATTCAATATCTTGCAATAACTTAAAACAGAAAAGAAAAAAAAAAAAAAAGGTAACAGGATGGAGAACCTGGCGTCCGTTTCTTTTCTGGCTGCCGAGTTGCCATTTTGCCTGCGGTTTGAGTAGTTTCTGCTGCATTCCAACCTTTATTAACTAAGAATTTGCTCCAACCCTTTATACAATCTTAAGTTACAAATGTTGCGTGGAAGAGCCGGCGAGCCCAGCAGCTCCATCGTGTTCAGTTCATGTTGTGGGTTATCACGCAGTAATTTATAAGGGAAAGTCTACAGCACGCCCCTTGGCCCTGGGCCCATAACGAAGAAAGGTTGCTCAGAAACATGCAGTCTTTAGTGCTTTTATATACTTAATGGCCCCAGGAATGAAGGAAGGGGAGGGGGTTGGGGGAAGGGAATCTCAGTTTGTGTTTACTACAACTCTACTCACACCCCTTTATTCCTCCAAGAAAGTCTTTCCAGTTCTCTTGTAAAAGGCTTCATGGTGAACCAAGGAATAAAGCTGCCTGCGCAGGCTGGCCTTTATAAACAACACAACTAGGCTACTGTGGAGTAAGCTATGGATTGGCCACTAAGGCACCCGAGGAAGGAAACAGGGAGGCGAGTGGTTATAATTGGGTCTCACTGGAGAGCAAATTAGGTCTGGAGGCANAAGGCTTCATGGTGAACCAAGGAATAAAGCTGCCTGCGCAGGCTGGCCTTTATAAACAACACAACTAGGCTACTGTGGAGTAAGCTATGGATTGGCCACTAAGGCACCCGAGGAAGGAAACAGGGAGGCGAGTGGTTATAATTGGGTCTCACTGGAGAGCAAATTAGGTCTGGAGGCATCCTGTGGCCCACGGACCCAGCTTGGGAGGATTCCGGAACGTTTGCAAGGACAGAAGTAAGGCCCCAGGAGTGTGGAAAACCAGGGGGTCAGAGAGTGGGTGAAGGCAGGAACCAACTCACTTTTAACTGGCCCCATCTCTGCTCCCATCTTGAGCTGGCTTCCTTGGGGCCAGTCAGAGTGACCCGCAGCAATGCCGCACTTTCCCCAGGCCACCGCCAGGGCTTCGTGGGCATCTCTGAGGGCCGGCCCTCTATCCTGCCTCTATTCCTAAATTTGGGCGAAAGCTAAGTCCATCCTCNTGCGATTTATGGGGTCGCAAAGGGTCGGACACGACTGAGCGACTGACCTGAACAGTGGTAAAGAATCCACCTGCCAATGCTGGAGATCCAAGAGATGCGATTTCACTCCCTGGGTCAGGAAGATCCCCTGGAGCAGGAAATGGCAACCCACCCCAGGGTTCTTGGCTGGAGAATCCCCATGGACAGAGGAGCCTGGTGGGCCATGGACCATGGGGTCACAAAGAGTTGGATCTGACTGAGAGACTGAGCGTGCACATGTGCGCACACGCACACACACACACACACACACACACACACACAGGCATTGTTAGGGTGGATGTGAGTCTAAAGAATCCAGGCCTCAAGTGACTGAAGCCTTGAGTTGGGCTGTGAGGCTAGGAAAGGAGGTGGGTCTGGCCAAAAGCCAAAGAGAGAGATCATGTCTCACCCACTAGGGCGACTAGTGTTAATAAGACGTGAGCAGTTGGAACGGTCGTTCTTGGCTGGTTGCAATGCAATACCACTGGTAGGTACTGACCCAAGAGAAATGGAAACACATCACCTGAGGACTTATACCTTTATGCTTAATAGCACCACACTGGAAACAACCCAAATGTCTGCCAGTCAAGACACACTCACACTAAAAAAGGATCCACTGATTATTCGAAGATCAAATTGAATCAGGGGTGCTGTATTATCTGGCAAGCCTCTTTCAGAGGTGGGCTCCCCAGGTGGCTCAGACGATAAAGAATCTGCCTGCAGTGCAGGAGACCGAGTTTGATCCTGGGTCAGGAAGATCCCCTGGAGGAGGACATGGCAAACCACTCCAGTATTCTAGCCTGGAGAATCCCCATGGATGGAGGAGCCTGGTGGGCTACAGTCCATGTAATTGCAAGAGTTGGACAGGACTGAGTGACTAACACACACACACACACACACACACACACTCCTTCAGAGGCACTGCCAGGAGGTGGTGCTGGAGGTGAGGGCAGAACCCACAGCAACGTATTAAACATGACATTGGGTTGACCAAAGAGTAAGATGTTATGGAAAAACCCAAACATTTTGGCCAACCCAACAGATAGTTACCATTTGTTGCTAAGTCGCTTCAGGTGTGTCCTACTCTCTGTGATCCTATGGACTGTAGCCCGCCAGGCTCCTCTGTCCATGGGATTCTCCAGGCAAGAATACTGGAATGGGTTGCCAGGCCCTCCTCCAGGGGATCTTCTTGACCCAGGGATCAAACCTGCGTCTTTTACATCTCCTGCATTGACAGGCAGGTTCTTTAGCACCTGTCTCTTATACACATCTTGGTTTTAGAAAAGGCAGAGGAACCAGAGATCAAATTGCCAAAATCTGCTGGAGCATCGAAAAAGCAAGAGNCCAGGCCCTCCTCCAGGGGATCTTCTTGACCCAGGGATCAAACCTGCGTCTTTTACATCTCCTGCATTGACAGGCAGGTTCTTTAGCACTTGCGCCATCTGGGAAGCATTTTCTATTTGTTCTCAGGGGCTGCTTGGCTTGGAATCCCAGCTCTGCAGCTTTTCAAGCCGTGGGAACTTTTGGTGCCACTGTCTCCTCATCTGTGAAATGGGTGTAACTGTAGCCTCACAGCATGGTTTTGAGGTTTAAAAGAATTGATGTAGGTCGAGCACTTGGAATCCTGCTTGACATATAAAGGATACTCAAAAAGTTCAGCTACTATTAATATTATGGTTGCTGGCAGTTTCATGTTAGCCAAAGAAAACCAGTATCAATAAAAGTTGCTTGAAGCAATCTCCTTAAGCCAGGAACCAAATTTGATAGACAAGAGCCAAGGAGTTGGATTTTTGCCTGGGACTTCGTGTTGAAAATGAAACCAGGTGGTAAACATGTCTCAGATGATAATTGCACTACTGCATGAAGTCTTAAAATGAACCAAGTAAAACTCTACAGGAGTTGAGGGTGTATGATTTTTCTGGCAAAATCACGTGGTTGCAGAATAAAATATCCTTCTCTTTGGCAGCCTCCCAGCTGGTCCCTCTCCCCCACTTCACCTCTCCTCTCCTTTTTAAAAACATTCATTTATTTCTTTCAATTTTCTTGCTGCACTAGGTCTTTGTCGCTGCGTTCGAGCTTTCTCTAGTTGCGGGCAGTGGGAGCTACTCTCCGTTGCAGTGCGAGGGCTTCTCATTGTGGTGGTTTCTCTTGTTGCGGAGCACGGGCTGAGGTGTTCTGTGCCACGTGGAATCTTCTGAGACCAGGGATCGAACCTGAGTCCTCTGCACTGGCAGGCGGATTATTAACTACTGGACCCCCAAGGAAGTCCACTAGCTCTCCTCTCCCTAAATGATGTATCCCCACTGCAGCCCCCGGTGCTTTGTAAAACCCGAGTCGCTTGTGTCCTCCTCCTTGTCAGAGTCATTTTGAGCTAAAGGCCTAGAGGAAATAATCCAAACTCTAGCATAACTCACTGGACCACACTGTTGGTGAGAAGAGGTGAAACATAAGACAACAAACCAAGATGTCAAAAAGTGATCTGGGGAAGAAAAGGGGACATTTAAGAAAAGAGAGACTGCCCTGACTATTTAAAACAGTGTTTTGGTGGGAATTCCCTGACGGTCCAGTGATTAGGACTCTGGACTTTTACTGCTATGGCCTGGGTTTGATCCCTGGCCAGGGAACTAAGATCTCTCAAGCTGTGTGGCAAGGCTGAAAGAAAACGGGAAATAAATAATAAAATGGTGTTTTGGAGCAATCAAAGGAGAGACAGCATCTGAGACAGAGAACAAATGAAAGTTTCCCCAGATTGCAGAAGGAAAAGATAAAGAGATATGAGAATGTCGGTAGAGATGAAGGACAGTGTCTTAGTAACCGGCAAAAGTACAGCTGCCAACAAAATCAGACATGTTGGTCAAAAATGGTCCCTGGAAGAAAATCTCGTGCTGTTTAAAACTAGAAATAACATTCTAAAATCACCGTTTACGTACACACAAAAATTAGGAACGGGCAACAGAAAGTGGAAACTAATTTAATGTTCTTTGTCTCATTTTACACAGAGACCATGTCATTCCTGGTCTTGATAATTACAGAGACTTGAATCCTCTTTACTGAAAGGCTCACATTAGTGAAACTGAAACCATTTGACATCTTTCACGTCCCTAGAGGGAAAAAGAAGACTCTCTTGTTTTTCATATATATAAAGGGTATGAAAGAGTAGAAATCGCAGAGATGATTGAAACGGAACCTAAAACGAGAGAAGGGACATAGTGTGTATCTGTTGTAAAAACAAATATGTGAGTTGGTTCAACCGCACTAAAACAGACTTTAATTGCTGATTTGAAAAATGAAATCCAACTACATATACAAGGGACTCAATAGAGTGATCAAGTCAGGTTAGAAATGCAGAGGAACAAAAATGTGGGCAAATGCAGAAGAGAGGACAAGATAGAGAAAGGTGGAGGGACAAGCAAAGGAGGGACCTCCTTGGTGGCCAGTGGTTAAGAATCCACCTTGCCACACAGGGGATGAGTGTTCGATCCCTAATCAGGGAACTAAGATCCCACATGCCTGAAGTAGCTGAGCCCGTGCTCTGCAACAAAGACCCAGCACAGAAAACAAAACAAAAGAACAAAAGACAGGAAAAAAATAAAAGGGCACTGAATTCTTCAGAGGATGCAGGTTTTAAAGGGCAAAGCCTCAAGTAGGTCGCTCCATATTGATAAAATCTCTTAGCACCAGAGAACTCCGCTTTCGGTCACACTCCAGAGAAGATAAAGCTGAAACCAGACTGAAATATGATCTCCATCCTCGCTGTTCCCTCGCTCTCCCCAACCCCCAGCACAATTTCCTGGTCCTCCATTCTGACAGCGAGATAAATATTTTTCAAGTCTTTTACGCAGAGACCTCCCTTTCTCTCTCTCCAAGGAGCTGATATTCAGAAATCATTCCAGGCATTTGGAATTCAGAACATAAACATCTCCGAGGCAGCCCTTGGCCCCAAACTCCCCAACACACCCTGTTTGCTCCCTGACACCTGTCTTCATGCCTCACTCCTATTCTCCCCAAGCTCTTGGCTCTCGCCCTGTCCCAGGCAGTTCAGTTCAGTCACTTAGTCGGGTCTGACTCTTTGCGACCCCGTGAACTGCAGCACTCCAGGCTTCCCTGTCCATCACCAACTCCCAGAGCTTGCTCAAACTCGTGTCCATCGAGTCGGTGATGCCATCCAACCATCTCGTCCTCTGTCCCAGGCATACCATGCTTATTCATGAAGAGGCAGCTTTCTCTGGGGACCAGAAATAAATTCATCCTTGTGTGCGTTGTTTGAAACCAACCAACACACCGTTTGGGGATTCGAGAATGCAGAAGTGTTCAGGGGTCCAGCGTTCTTTTTGCCACAGCCCTAAAGTGGAAACAATCCATGTGTCCGTCAACAGATGAATAAACAAAGTGTGGTCCATGCACGCAATGGAGTATGGCTGAGCTATAAAAAGGGATGACGCCCTGACACACGCCACCATATGAGTGAGCCTTGAAAACATCATGTTATGTGAAAGGAGCCAGACCCAGAAGGGCAAACACTGTATGATTCTACTGACATTTATAGAAAACACCCCAAATATGTAAATTCATAGAGACAGAAAGTAGCTTAGAGGTTGTCAGGGGTTGGGGAAAGGGAAAATGGGAAGTTGCTGCTTAAATGGGACAGTTTCTGTTTGGGATGATGACAAGTAGAAATAGAGGATGGTGACGACATTGCAGATATCGAGGATCTATGAATGGCGTTGATTTCACACATATAAAGGATTTAAAAGGTAAATTTTGGGTCATGTATAAAAAAAAAATGAAATGTTAGTTGTTCAGTTGTGTCCGACTCTTTGCAACCCCGTGGACTATACAGTCCTTGGAATTCTCCAGGCCAGAATACTGGAGTGGGTAGCCATTCCCTTCTCCAGGGGAATCTTCCCAGCCCAGGGACTGAACCTAGGTTTCCCACCTTGCAGGCAGATTCTTTACTGTCTGAGCCACCAGGAAGCCCTGGGTCATGTCTATTTTGTTACAATTTCTTTCAATTCTTTCTTTCTTTTTGGCTGGCTGGGTCTGCACTGCCGCACCTGGGCTCTTTGCTGCTGTACACGGGCTTGCTCTAACTGCGGCCAGCGGGGGCTCCTCTCTAGTTGCGGTGCTCAGTCTTTCATTACGGTGGCTTTTCTTGTCGCAGAGCACAGGCTCTGGGGCACCTGGGCTCAGAGTTGCGCTGCGTGAGCATAGTTGCTCGGGGGGCGTGTGGGATCTTCGTTCCTGTGCCAGGGATCGAACCCGTCCGTGTCCCCGGCCTTCGCAGGCAGATTCTTAACCACTGGGCCACCAGGGAAGTCCCACAGTTTTTTTCAATAGGAAGAAAAGTGATCTTTCTGCTCGAGGTATATGGAACTCCCCCCTCCGCAATGGGGATGGCCCTCGAGGCTGCCTGGAACGCCTCCGGGGGACAGTGCGTAGCTGTGACAGATGACATTTCAGTGCTGCCCCTCCCCGCCCCAGGCACCCCCTGATGGGCGTCTGCATGCAGAAAACCTCTTTCTTCTCCCTCCCTCTTTCCTCTGTCTCTTCTTCCCTCTGTCACTTCCCCTTTTTATTTTTTTCCCGATACAATAGCAACCCTTGGTCAGTTGAGAAAATGTAAAATCTACCCAAGAAGCACCCATTCTCACACATAAAGTGAAGCTGTATTGAGTCCTCCCTGTGTGGCAGGTGCTGGGGGGAGCCCTGGTCACTGGGAACACATGTAACCCCTAGCGACCCTGTGGTAGGCATTGCCATTGCTCCCACTTCACAGATGAGAAAACTGAGGCTCAGCGTCAATCAAGAAGTAGAGGAGCTGGAACGTGAACCTTGCTGTCAGGCTGCTGTGTCTTTTCCTAGTCCTTGTCCCTTTCCAGTCTCTATATTTGTGGGCAGAGCCACTGCAGACCTATGGAGACCAAGTGAGAGCGTGGTCTCTGAACGGAGGCAACCTTTTCTGATCTCCACTCACTTCATTTTCTCCCAGGAATATGTGCAGGCCCTGAAGCAGCACAGAGCCCCTTCCTTCCACCTCGCAAGTGTAAACATTTTGGCACCACGCTGCCGAAGGAGAAGAAAAAATCCCCACCTCATATTTAAAAAAACAGAAAACCAGGCCATGGAGAATCAAAGGGAGCTTTATATGGGGAGCCTCCAGGGAGAGGGGAGATGGGGTCCCCTCCAGGGCCAAGCCGCCCCACTTCCACTTCAGTGGGGCCACCAGGCTGGAATCACTGGCCAATGGCTCAGAGGAACAGGTAGGACCAAGTCAGGAATAGCCATGGATTCAGCTCTGGGCACTAAGATGGGTGCTTCCTTGCAGGTGGGAGGAAAGGGTTGAACGAAGAGGTTGAACTTGCTTCCTGGGGCCCCCCCAGAACAGTGAGTCTCCCCGTGATTCTGCAGTGGCAGCTCCCCCACCCCACTCTTAATCCCTGCCCACTTCTGAGCACATTTAGTCAAACCACTAGGAAGTGGGTTGGGGGCTTTCAAGAGGTTGGAAATCGCCATTGACTTTTCTGTCCCCCAACCACAAACTTCATGGAGGTTTCTTCACAGTATAGACGCAGAGACGGGTGTGGTGGGCTGTGTGAGTGCTCCGTCGTGTCCGACTCTTTGAGACCCTGTGGACTGTAGCCCACTAGGCTCCTCCAGCCATGGGATTTTTCCAGGCAAGAATACTGGAGTGGGTTGACACTTCCTCCTCTGGGGGATCTTCTCAACCAGGGACTGAACCTGCATCTCTTGCATTGGCAGACGAATTCTTTACCATGGAGCCACAGGTTTGGGGTAATTCTGCAGGCACTGCACTCGATCATGACTCTGGGAATTTAACACCAGAATTTCAGATGCTTTCATTGTAAACGTTCCCTGAGAATTAGAACAAAGTAGGGGACACGGTAACATGACCCAGTCATGCTCAGCTCCTAGGAGACTGAGCAGAAAGCAGCTTGTGCTTCCAGGCTAACCATACATGCTGTGTATTTGCGTGCCCACCTAGTCTGAGGCACTTAGAATTATCAGAAGTCGATGAGACTTCCCTGGTGGTCCAGTGGCTAAGACTCTGCGCTCTCAATGCAAGGGGCCCCAGTCTGATTCCTGGTTGGGGAACTAGATCCCACATCCCCAGGAGCAACTAAGAGTTCGAACGCCACAGCTGAGACCTGGCATGGCCAAATAAATAAATTTAAAAAATAAAGAAGGGGGAAAAATTATGAAAATAAATTTTAAAAAAGAGTCAATTCAGCCCCACCAGAGACCAAGGAGGAAGGCACTGTCAGCACCCACTTTGCAGATGAGGAAAGTGAGGCACAGAAAGCTTAAGTAACTTGCCCAACCAAGGGCACACAGATAGTAAGCCATAGATTCAAAACCAGGCAGTCTGGGAGCCCGTGCACAAAAGCCCGTGTTACACGTGAGCCCCAAATACTGTCCTTTCAGACTGTGGAAAAGCATGGAGAAGCACACCCCCTGGGCAGACAGACAGGCAAGCACACACACTAACAAAAAAGACTAATAAAAGATTCCTTCCTTGGACAACTTGCAAGGCAGGAGCCCAGAGATTCTGCTGAGGCTATTTGCTTTTTTCATTTTATTATGCCTCTTAATTTTAGTGTAGGTTAAGACTCACCAGAAGTTACTAAAAAAAAAAAAAAGCACAGGAAATCCCTTGTACCCTTCACCCAGCTTCCCCCAGTGCTGACCTCTGACACCCAGAATTCACACAGGTAAGACACTACAAGCTCAGGCACAGACCTTACTCGGATTTTAGTTTTTAGAGGAGGGAAAGCATGGTAAAATAGCTCAGCCTTTTGGTTTGAAACTGAGGGGCTGAATTCACCAAGAGTGGTGATCTGAAAGGATTTTGAGATTTATTGTGTTGAGACTTCCCAGGTGGTCTGCTGGCTAAGACTCTGTGCTTCCCACACAGGGGGCCTAGGTTCGATTCCTGGTCAGGGAACTAGATCCCACATGCTGCAACTAAAGATCTCACGACTCAGGCTGGAAGGAGAGGGGCTGCCAAGGACCTCAGGGCAGCTGGGAGCAGACACTGCTCAGGGTTTGAAGCTGATTTCTGCATCTCAGTCTGTTTAGGGCATCTCCACAGAGGTGGAACAAGAGCCTGGGAAGACAGTAAGGGCCAGGAGGTGGCAGCTGGGGATATGGGCAAGTCTCTAAGAACCAGAGCTCCACCTGCTTGCAATCAGGTCCTGACATGTAGCTGTGAGCAAAGGCTCAATCCCGGGGAAGGTTGCGGTGACCTGGGGGCTTTAGTGTCTGAGGTTTCCTCTAAATTAAATCTCGAAAAGAGCTTTTTAAAGTGAGGCGTCATCTGCATAGAATGAAAAGCACAGATTGAAGGTGTTTGACACAAGTCTACACCTGAGTCACTAACGCCCCAATCAAGATCTGGAATATTCCCTCACCAGGCAGAGAGAGTCCCGCCTCTTTAGGTTAACACCCCCAGAGGTAACCGCTAGGCTGGCCACGCTCACCTAAGCGCAGTCTCATGGGCTCTAGGATTTCCCATGAATGGAAACGTGTGGTGTTTTTGCATCTGGCTTCTCTCCCTGGGCTCGTGAATCTAGGACTCATCCCCACAGGGCGTTTCCTGTCCATCTGTGGCCCCGGCTAAGCCCTTCGCTGTGTGAACAGACCACCATTTGCAGATCCATTCACCTGCTGATGGATATTTGGGTTGTTTCCAGATCCAGGCTGCTACAAATAGAGCTCCTGTAGACTTTCACACAAAGCTTTGTGTGCCCATCCATGCTCCATTCTCTTGGGTGAATACCTGGGAACAGAGGTTTGGGGCTCGGGGTAGAGGCATGTTGAACTTTGATGGAAAGCACTTTGGAGGGAGCTATTCCGGAGGCTCAACAGTAAAGGATCCACTTGCCAATGCGGACACCCAGGTTCGATCCCTGGGTAGGGAAGCTCTCCTATGGAAGAAAATGGCAACCTACTTCAGTATTCTTGTCTGAGAAATTCCATGGACCGAGGGGCCTGGCGGGCTACAGTCCATGGGGTCGCAAAGAGTTGGACAGGCCTGAGTGACTAAACAACTGATAGCGACCGCTGTTCTAAGCCACCCGATTCGTAGTTGCTTGTCACAGCAGCCCCAGGAAATGAATATAGCCATCCTTTCCAAGGAAAACTGAGGCCCAGCACAGGACGTGACTGGCATGGGGCGTTCCTCCTGCAGCCCACCCGGGTAAGGACAAGTCCGCATTTCAGTCCTTTCAGCAGACCTGGGGGAAATAAAGACCCACCCTGGGCCTTGCGGAGGGAATCTTGGCAATCGGCCAGCTGCTTTCCCTCCCCCTACAAGCTTCTATCAAGTGCTACTCTGTGCTCTGTCTGAGCAGCTGAGCACTCAGGAGGGACGGGGAACATTGATTCCGGCATCAACAAACCCTGTGGAGCGACTCTTTGAGCCTCCAGGGGATGTGGAGATGAATGAACTACTGTTTGCCCCGAAAAGCCGGTAGCCTGATGAGCAAAGCGGAGCTAGCTAGAGCTAAGACGCTGCATTCTGAGCACCTTAAGGAGGACGGGGCCTCACGGAGGTGGGGGCAGTAGGGGTGAAAGTCGGGGAGGGACATGGTCTTTGGGCTAAAGCTTAGAAGACTAATCAGCCAGGTGGGTTTTGGAGAAACGCATAGATTTTCTCTCAAAAAAGAAAAAGAAAGAAAGAAAATTGCTACAACACGAAACAAAATACCATGATGAGAGGAGAAGGTGGCAGCTAGGGTGGAGGCTAGAGAGCAGGCCTGGGAAACAGCCTGGGTTTCCTTCCCGGCTCTGCCTCTCCTGCTGGATCCCAGAAAGTCTGCACGGACTGCTACCCACTTCCACATGTGCTGGACTCTGGAAAACCTTGCATGGCAGTTTACTGAAAGACTAAGAACCAAAAAATGTGAAAGAAGAGTCACCCACCATCAGAGTCACCCACTCCCCGCTTTGACAAGCAGGCAGACGCAGTCTCCAGCAAGCAGGCACCCGGAGGTGGTCCAGGCCCCGCAAATCTCCAGCCTGTTTCCCCAGCAGCGTCCTGATGAGTGCATCCCAACCTAGTGCCCCTGCCTCAGTGTGGGCCTCACGCTGGGAAAGGGACGGGTTTGGAAGAGCAGGCTGGCCCGGCTAAAGAGATGTTCAGCCCTTCTTTCTCCCAGGTGGGGCCTGAAAGACGAGATGGTACAGGAAAAACGGGCTCCTAAGCAGAGAAACAGAGAGAGAGATGGCCATCACCACACTGTCCACTGTGTCCCCTCCTCCACTAGTTCCTGGACCAGACTTCTGGGACCTGAACCGGGCAAACACAGCCTCTGTATTGATTGCCTCACAGAGAAAGAGAGATAATTCCTTCTCTGTGTAATCTAAGCACAAGGTCAGCTTTCTCGAAATCATGATCCATCCTCTTTGTCACTGAGACCCTGGGTCATATTTTGGAGGCAAACTGCAGTTCCATGATGCTTGAGAGTTTGCGTTTCTTGGGGCTGGCATGTGGCCTGGGTTGGTGGTGGTGGGTGAGGGTATCCTGTGCTCCTTGGGACAGGAGAATAGCTGGAACATAACATATTCTGGGGTAAGGAAATGGCAACCCACTCCAGTATTCTTGCTTAGAGAATCCTGTGGACAGAGGAGCCTGGTGGGCTGCTGTCTATAGGGCGTCACAGAGTCAGACACGACTGAAGCGACTTAGCATGCATGCATGCATTGGAGAAGAAAATGGCAAGCCACTCCAGTATTCTTGCCTGGAGAATCCCAGGGATGGAGGAGCCTGGTGGGCTGCCATCTATGGGGTCGCACAGAGTCGGACACGACTGAAGCGACTTAGCAGCAGGAGCAGCAGCAGCAGCATGTAGACAGTATCTCTAGGCAGAGCCGCTTTTGGCCTCAGGCCCATAGGTCCCCTGATTGTGAAACCATCAATGGCTGAGCCCCATAATATTGGGATTATTATTGATATTACTAGTGATAATATTGTATTATTATCAATGACATTATTGGTATTATTGATGTTATCAATAATATTATTGATAATTTTATATCATTGTATTATTGATATTGCCAGTAATTGTATTGATGTTATCAGTATTATTGATATTATTCTCAATAATATTAATAATATTCTCAATATTATTATTATATATAACAGTATTATTGGTATTACTATCNGTGAAAGAAGAGTCACCCACCATCAGAGTCACCCACTCCCCGCTTTGACAAGCAGGCAGACGCAGTCTCCAGCAAGCAGGCACCCGGAGGTGGTCCAGGCCCCGCAAATCTCCAGCCTGTTTCCCCAGCAGCGTCCTGATGAGTGCATCCCAACCTAGTGCCCCTGCCTCAGTGTGGGCCTCACGCTGGGAAAGGGACGGGTTTGGAAGAGCAGGCTGGCCCGGCTAAAGAGATGTTCAGCCCTTCTTTCTCCCAGGTGGGGCCTGAAAGACGAGATGGTACAGGAAAAACGGGCTCCTAAGCAGAGAAACAGAGAGAGAGATGGCCATCACCACACTGTCCACTGTGTCCCCTCCTCCACTAGTTCCTGGACCAGACTTCTGGGACCTGAACCGGGCAAACACAGCCTCTGTATTGATTGCCTCACAGAGAAAGAGAGATAATTCCTTCTCTGTGTAATCTAAGCACAAGGTCAGCTTTCTCGAAATCATGATCCATCCTCTTTGTCACTGAGACCCTGGGTCATATTTTGGAGGCAAACTGCAGTTCCATGATGCTTGAGAGTTTGCGTTTCTTGGGGCTGGCATGTGGCCTGGGTTGGTGGTGGTGGGTGAGGGTATCCTGTGCTCCTTGGGACAGGAGAATAGCTGGAACATAACATATTCTGGGGTAAGGAAATGGCAACCCACTCCAGTATTCTTGCTTAGAGAATCCTGTGGACAGAGGAGCCTGGTGGGCTGCTGTCTATAGGGCGTCACAGAGTCAGACACGACTGAAGCGACTTAGCATGCATGCATGCATTGGAGAAGAAAATGGCAAGCCACTCCAGTATTCTTGCCTGGAGAATCCCAGGGATGGAGGAGCCTGGTGGGCTGCCATCTATGGGGTCGCACAGAGTCGGACACGACTGAAGCGACTTAGCAGCAGGAGCAGCAGCAGCAGCATGTAGACAGTATCTCTAGGCAGAGCCGCTTTTGGCCTCAGGCCCATAGGTCCCCTGATTGTGAAACCATCAATGGCTGAGCCCCATAATATTGGGATTATTATTGATATTACTAGTGATAATATTGTATTATTATCAATGACATTATTGGTATTATTGATGTTATCAATAATATTATTGATAATTTTATATCATTGTATTATTGATATTGCCAGTAATTGTATTGATGTTATCAGTATTATTGATATTATTCTCAATAATATTAATAATATTCTCAATATTATTATTATATATAACAGTATTATTGGTATTACTATCAATATTATTGTCAATAATAATATTAATAACCAGAGCAGCAAACATTTGCTGAGCATGGGCTTGGAGATGCTCCAAGGAGAACCTTTGCATCATCCCACTGATACTCCCCTTCCCAAGTCACCCAATAAATCTAAGTCTCAGCAGTCAGTTTGCTGCATGTGATGAATAACGACCCCACAAAGACGTCTACATCCGAAGCCCCAAAACCTGATTAGTAAGACGGCAGCTGGCTGGAGCCAGCTTGAGAGAAGACCAGGGCGGGTCCAGATCCTGCAGGGCCTTCTCAGGGTTATAGTCATGACTTTGGTGTCACCTCTGAGCCGAACAATGTAACCCTGGTCCCCAGCGTAGGTCCAGGCCCCTGGCCACGCGCCAAGTGTTTAGGCAGATAAATCAATGTTTGGGGAGAGGGGGCGCTGGCGAAATGAAAGTGGTTCAAAGGCCAGCATGAGCGAAGGCAGCAGAAGCTGGGAGGGGTTTCTTTCTTTTCCTGCCCCTCCTCAGGCCCTGTATGTACCTCCTAGGACGGCTGTCAGAAGGGACCACGACACGGAGGCTAAAAACAGCAAACATTTATTTTCTCACAATTCCGAAAGCTAGAAGTCTGAAATCAAGGTGTGGGCGGGGCCGCTCCCTCCGGCCCCCAGAGGCGGATCGATCTGTCGGCCCCGCCCAAGCTTCCGGGGCACCCGGCCCTCCTTGGACCCCTCGGCTAGAAAACACCTTACTCCCGTCTTCACCCCCATCTGCGTCTGCACCGGGCTCTCTCGTCTGTGTCTTCTAACCTCCTAAGGAAGGCTATGGTTAGGGTTAGACCCACCGTACTCCAGGGCGACTTCATCTTCATTTGATCACATCTGCAGAGACCCTATTTCCAAATAAGGTCCGATTCACAGGTCCCTGGGGGGCTTAGGGCCTATCTTTGGCGGGAACACAATTCAGTGCACGACAGGCCTCTTCTTTGCCTATTATTTGTCCCCCTGTGTGTGTGCACATGCGTATGCACAGGTGTGAATGTGCATTAACTCATGGGGAATTCATCTCACCAGCTTGCACTTGCAAGAACATCAGTGTTCAATTGGGATGCATTTCTTAGACACCCGCCCCCAGGAGCTCACGCTGATGGATGCGGTCCAGGCTGCACACCACAGGACCCTGCTGGAGCATCTCTGCATGAGGCTGGGAGCGCGTGGGGCCGCCTGGTCTATCCAAGTTTAAGAGCCACGGCTCTGAATTTCTTTTCACTCTTTCCTTTCTCAGAAGACAACAAGCCCGCACTCGTTGTCCTTAGGCAGGGCTCACAGAGCCTCTGTTGAGTGCTCCAAAGAGCTCCCTTTTGCCACCAGCTTCACAAAGGGAGGATTCAAAGCCATGAAGGTAAGCAGACAGGGGAGCCTGTGATTGGGCTGTCTGTCCTCGGGGAGGAGAATGGACCAGTTCACAAGGCAGATGGAAATCAGATCAGAGCGACAGAATTCAGGAGAGTGGAGAGCAGGGAGCTGGAACTGTGGGTCCCCAGGCCCTCTGGGACATGGTCTCCCCTGGGAGGACGGGGACCAAGGCTGCAACAGGGCTCCACAGAGTAGAATAAAAATGAATACAGTTTCAGGACTCACAGCTGGGGTTCCCACAGCCAATGGGGAGGTCCAGTAACTCTGCAGTGAGTTCTGAGGGCATCTGCTTCCTCCTTTCCAGGCAATTAGTGGAGATAATAGGCTCAACCCCTCAATTAATATAGACCCTCTTAGGTGATTTGCTTCAAGGATCCAGGCCCCGCTCTTATCAGGACTGATGTGGACTGAATGTTTGAATCCTCCCAGCATTCATAGGCTGGAACTCTAACCCCTAAGGTGATGGTATCAGGAGGTGGGGTCTTTGGGGTGAGGAGGTCATGAGGGTAGCACTCTCCAGTTGAGCTTGGTACCCTTAAGAGAAGAGACACAAGACAGCTTGCCTCCTCTCTTTCTCTCTCCACAATGTAAGGATAAAGCAAGAACAGGCAGGAAGAGGCTTTTACCCAGACCATGCTAGCACCCTGATCTCAGATTTCTGGCTTCCAGAACTGTGAGAAATAAATGTTTGCTGTTTAAGCCACTTACTCAATGGAATTCTGTTACAACAGCCGCAACCGAGCAAGACAATGACTAGAAAATGAGTGAGCCTGTCCTGCAATGCAGTCCCAATGTGAGGGGTGCCTGTCTAGGTCCCGAGGTAGATTACAGAAGCAGAGAGGTCTGTATCCTGCAGACGTGTGTGAGGGAATCTTGGGAGGAAGTGCGTGCCAAGGACAGAGCACGTGTGCCGTTACCCCAGGCAGTGTCCTGGGCTGGGGAGCAGAGTGCAGAGGAGCACAGCTCCGGAACCTCCCTGCGAACCCAGCTCTGCGTTTCCTCACTGAATGACCCCAAACACCTTGTGTACTGGTTCCCCCCAGCTGACCTCATACAGTTGCTGTGAAGGCTAAATAGGGTAACTTATATCAGGGGCTTAAAATAGTGCCTGGCCCAGGTAAGCACACAAATATTTTCATGATAGTATAATCTTCTAAGATCTGAGATGTCGAAATTCTCTGTGTGACTTCCCTGGTGGCCCGGAGGTAAAGAATCTGCCTGCCAGTGCGGGAGACACAGGTTCGATCCCTGGAAGGAAAGGTCCCCTGGAGAAGGAAATGGCAACCCATTTCAGTATTCTTGTCTGGGAGATCCCTTGGACAGAGGAGTCTGGCTGGTTACAGTCCATGGCGTTGCAAAAGAGTCAGACACAACTTAGCATCTAAACAATGACAGCACTTATTTGACTGTATAGGGTCCCAGACGCAGCCCACGGCATCTTCGATCTTTGCTGCAGCACACGGGATCTTTTTTAGTTGTGGCATGCAAACGTTCAGTTGCAGCATGCAGGCTCCCTGTTGTGGCAGGTGGGATCAAGTTCCCTGACCAGGACCCCTGCCCTGGCAGCATGGCGTCTCAGCCACTGGGCCACCAGGGAAGTCCCTGTCTTCCCACCTTGACTTTGAGGCCTCTTGCTCCAGCAGCCCTCACTGAGGCCACCAGGCCCTTCTGGGGTAGGGTGACGGGCAGGTACCGCACACAGATTCTCAGATGCTCTGTCACCAAACCCTTCCGCCCCAAGGATCCCAGTGGGAAGGAGTCTGGACCTGACGCCCACTCCCCAGAGTGCTGCTTTCTTTATACTGCATAGGCAAATTTAGTGCCTGGTGGGGAGCCCTCTTCCAGGTTCATGGGTGCCCATCTTCTCACATGGTGGAAGGGGGAAGGGGGCTCTCTGGGGCCCAATCCATCCATGTGACCTACTCGCCTCCCAAAGGCTCACCTCCTAATATTAATACTATCACATTGGAGGTTAGGATTGCAAGTATCAGTGTTGGCGAAAGGGAAACACACATTCATTTAATGGAAAATGGCTAAGCAAATTACAGTGTATCCACTCAAAAAATACTATACAGTAAGGAAAAAGGGCAAGCCACTAATATCCCTGACAACATGGGTGAACCTCAACAATATTATGCTGAGTGAAAGAAGCCAGACACAGCAGAGCCTATATGATATGATACCATTTACATGTTTTAAAAGCATTTATTTATTTATTTGGCTGTGCCAGGTCTTAGTTGTGGCACGCAGGATCTTTGATCTTCATTGTGACACACAGGATCTTTACTTGCAGCACGTGGGATCTTAGTTCCTTGACCATGGATCGAACCTGGGCCCCCTGCATTGGGAGCACCAGGGGAGTTCACCATTTACGTTTTACCAAGTTGTTCTATTTCCCTGCCTTGAGGCAAAAAGATGAATCTTAGTTGATCTTTAGGCAAAAGTCATTAGTGATGATACAAATCCAGGTGGAGGTCTCTCCGGGGTTGTTGGCTGGGAGGAGGCTGACGAAGCCCTCTGGGTGATGGACATCTTCTACACCTGGACCTGGGTGTGGTCACATGGTGTCCACACATATAAAAATGCATGCACAGAGCTGGACATTGGAGATGTGTGCTCCTCACATGTGCAAACTGTACCCCAGTAAAAATGAAGATGAAGTTGAAGCTTCAATACTTTGGCCTCCCGATGAGAAGAGATGACTTATTGGAAAAAGACCCTGATGCTGGGAAAGATTGAGGGCAGGAGGAGAAGGAGGCAACAGAGGATGAGATGGTTGGATGGCATCCCTGACTCAACAGACATGAGTTTGAGCAAACTCCAGGAGGTGGTGAAGGACAGGGAAGCCTGGTGTGCTGCAGTCCAGGGGCCACAAAGCGTCAGGACACGACTCAGTGACTGAACAACACCAAAATGAAGATGCAAAGAAATGATGTATTCCACACCCAGAACTCACTGAAGAGCACACAAGAATGAATGCTTTAATGAAGGGAGGAATTGAAGGATGCTTGCTGCTTCCTGGGGTCCCCCAGGGGCTGAGCTCTGGAGCCTCCGAGCCTCCGGGCGCCCTTTCCAGCTCCCTTGAGCAGCTTGTGTCCCCAGCGTTCTCAGATTTGTCCCAGGAAGAAAAGTACCCTGTGAGTCAGCACTGTCAGTTCCCCAGAGGACTCTCTCTACCACTAGTCACCTCATTTTACCCACCCTCGACCATGAGCGGGCTGGGACCATGGCTCCTCTTATATCTGCGCCCACCGGGGCTGGGGCACACCTTCTGTGGTCTTGGGGCCCCACGCTGGCTTCTCCTGCCTGTCTGAGTTCAGAGCATAGGGGGAGTCACCGAGCCAAACCAGCCTCCTCCTGCCCCAGAGAATGTCCAAGTGTCTGCGCCCCTCGACCCCCCGCCATCCCTGGCCTCCCTCAGCATGCTAGAGCAATTTGTTGTCCCCACGCTGCAGTTAGCACTGCTGAACTGAGCGATTTCCAGAATGGATGGTGCTGGAGAAGGCTCGCACCACCGTAGGGTTTGTAACGCCCCCTCCTAGAGCTCTCATAGCACCTGAGGTTGCCATGTGGCCTGCCTGAATCCACGCTTTGAGGTTACATGTTTTCCTTCAGCCCAGGTGCGCCTGAGAGACCACAGCCATGTGGGGATACCCTTCTGCACTCCAAAACTCCTTCTGAACCTCCCCTCGGCTGGTGAATCTTGGGGTTCGCCCAAAGGCAGCTTGCACCAGAATTGAAAGAGACACATGTACCCCAATGTTCATCGCAGCACTGTTTATAATAGCCAGGACATGGAAGCAACCTAGATGTCCATCAACAGATGAATGGATAAGAAAGCTGTGGTACATATACACAATGGAGTATTACTCAGCCATCAAAAAGAATACATTTGAATCAGTTCTAATGAGGCGGATGGAACTGGAGCCAATTATACAGAGTGAAGTGAGCCAGAAAGAAAAACACCAATACAGTATACTGACACATATATATGGAATTTAGAAAGATGGTGGTGTTAAACATGTACGCGAGACAGCAAGAGAGACACAGATGTGTAGAACAGCCTTTTGGACTCTGTGGGAGAGGGAGAGGGTGGGAGGATTTGGGAATATGGCATTGTAACATGTATGATATCATAAGGGAAACGGATTGCCGGTCTAGGTTCGATGCAGAAGGCTTGGGACTGATGGGCGGGGATGATCTGGAGGGATGGCGTGGGGAAGGAGGGGGAAGGGGGGGTCTGGATTGGGAACTCAGGTACACTTATGGCTGATTTATGTCAATGTATGGCAAAATGAGTACAGTATTGTAAAGCAAAACAAACTAAAAAATAAAAATTAAAACAAAAAAAACAACAACAACAAAGGCAGCTTGCGAAAGAACCCACTGGAAGGTAGCTTCAGCATCCGCTCATCACCCAGCCTGGAGCCAGGCATGAAGAAATGACAGAGGTCAGAGTGACAGCTGCTGTTGAGCTGACTTTGAACTTGAACTAGTTTGAAATCCAGCTCGTAAATCTCCAGTTCAGCCCGGGGGCACTCACCTTCAGGTCAGGGTGTGGAGTTCACGGGAGAGACCCAGGGTCCCCAGCACAATGCGACATTGACAGGGCCGCCTGGGGAGTGTGTGTGGACCTGGGGACGTGGTGCTCTGGACGGTGCCAGAGGGAGGGCCGCATACATCTGGAAAGTGTCAGGTTTAACGCGCAAAGCCACGGGGCCCAGGTCAGCTAAAAGTACATGTTTGCTTCCAGCCGCAGCTGTGCAAACTCCCGCCGCTCGGCCCCGCTGGGCTCACATCAAGTTCCCTCAAAGACAGTGGTCCCTTTGTCAGATTGCCCTCCAATCCCCCTTTCTTCAAAGTCACTGGCCTGCCACAGGGCCCCCGCCACAAACAGCTGCGGGGCAGCGTCTGTCTGAGGCTGCATTCATTCAGCCTTGAGAAGGAAAATATCGTAATTTAGGGGTGCGTGTCTGCGGCCCCTCCACCAGACAGCACCCCTCCCCTCCCCTGAAACCAGCTCACCACGCGTCCACCCTCTCGGCTGCTGTTCAGGCTTCACAGACAACTCATAGCGTGTCCCCTGGGGAGCTGGTTCCTTTGGTTCTTCGTGGCTGTTAGTCGCTTAGTTGCATCTGACTCTTGGCGACCCATGGACTGTGGCACCCACCAGGCTCCTCCGTTCATGGAGTTCCCCAGACAAGAACACTGGAGTGGGTCTCCCCTGGCCCTTCTCCAGGGGAGCTTCCTGACCAAGAGATTGAACTCGAGTCTCCTGCATTGCAGGCAGATTCTTTACCACCTGAGCCACCCGGGAAGCCTGATGAAAGAGTGGTTATTGCTTGGGAAACCCTTTCCTTGTGGATGGGTTTTGGGAGGGTGACAGGAGCACCAGAGTGTGTGTGTGTGTGCCCAGGCATGATAGGTGGGGATAGATTAGGTGTCACCTGCAGACAGCCGATGTCTTAGCCTGAGTTGAGCCCTAAAGCAGAGCTTCAGACTTGCAAGAAGTTAGTTTGTTTGCAACTGTGGTCCCAGGTACTGGAAGTGAGGGAGCAGGGCAGGAAGGACCCGGTCCTTATCAGTTGGAGCTCCGTCCTGTAGGACCGTCTTCTGAGATGCAGCTTCACATCTGTCCTCTGGGGGGTGGGAAGGGAGAGCATCCCACCATCGGCAGCTGCCCCTGCTGGTGGCTCCATGGATGTGAATCTCTCCACACTCAGCTATGCAGGTGCAAGGGCCAGGAAGGTCCCTGCATGTGGGGAAGCAGCCAGAGGGGTCTGAGGAGTGCCCTATGGTGGGAGCAGTCCCACTGCACCTGTGTGGAGCTGGATGAAGACTGTGAGGGGATGTGAAGGGTTGAAGTGATAGGAGGGGTGCAAAGGGAACAGCTTGAGTCATGGTGCCTGAGCCCCCCTGTCCTGCATCCTCCTGGGGCGCTGCTCAGTCCGGTGGGAACATCACTATGAAGTGACCAAGCTCTTGGTGCTCTTTAGCCAAAGGGAATGGGGATGCTGGGGCTATCTAACCACAAACCTTCTCCCCAGGAGGACTGAAAAAGCTTGACTCTCTTGGGGAAGAGGGCTTCCCAGGTGGCGCTACTGGTAAAGAATCCACCTGCCAGTGCAGAAGATGCAAGAGACGTGGGTTCGACCCCTGGTTCGGAAAGTTCCCCGGAGAAGGAAATGACAATACACCCTAGTATTCTTGCCTGGGAAATTCCATGGACAGAGGAGCATGGAGATCTACAGTCCATAGGGTTGCAAAGAGTAAGACATGACTCAAGTGACTGAGCACACGCCCCGTCTCTGCACATAGCCTCCCTGTTATCAACATCTTGCATGAGTGCGATACCTTTAGTACAGGTGACGACCTCTTCTTATTAACTAAAGCCCATGGTCTACTTTGAGTCACACTTTTTGGCAGAGTTGGGTCTTTGTTGCAGTGCGTGGGCTTCTCTAGTTGTGGTGCACAGGCTCAGAGCTGCAGCTCTCGGGCCCAACTTTTATGCTTAAGTTAAGCATAACTTAACCTACACTGACTGATAGAGTTACTAACAGGATTGTTTTGAATGGATTAAAAAAAGAAAAAGGGAGAGAGTGATCTCTGGAAGCCAGTGTGGGTTCCCTTAGAACAAGTCACGCCTGACAGATGCCTTTTACTTATTTGATAGGTTGTTCTGGTTTGGTAGAGTGATAAATCAGAGGAAATCTGTAGCTATAAGTGTAACTGCCTTTCAGCAAGGCATTGATAAGATTATTTCTCATAAACAATATGGAGAAATGTAAGCTCACTGATAGCATGATTAAATGATTTTATAACCATCACAGTGATGAGCCAAGGGGGGTGCTAATTAAATGCTAATTAATTTCTGTAGGTTGCTGCTTATGCCAGCCTACAGAAAGGTCTCCAGTGGTATGACACAGGACTCTGCCCTTGGCTCATTCACATTAACATTTTTCTTAATGATTTTTCACAAGATCTTCAAAGATGTGCTGATCACATTAAACAATGATGCGAAGCTGGGAAGAACAGTTTGCTGAATGATGAAATATTTTTGGCAGAACATAACAAGATGAATTGTGCAGAGATCAAACCACGTCTCAAGAAACCAGCAGGACTGGAGATGGAAGATATAGCTTTATAACAGCGCGTATGGAAAAGACAGAACTTGGTGGACCCTGAGCTCACTATGAGTTGTTATTAATTGCCAATATTCACTTCACACTCACAATGCACCAGACACTCCGTGAAGTACTTTACACAATTACCTCATTGTATTCCTCACAACAACCCTGGTTATTTCAGGCCACGCTTTGCACAAGAGTTGCATTCATTGAATCTCCTTATGGAAAAAGATATATGAGTATATATATTTTTTTCCTGTAAAGAAACTTCCAAGAAGTAGGATCCAGTCATTCTGGAGTGCAGTGTTTTCTATCCTTTCTTCTTCAGTGTTTCTAACGTAAGGATTCAGTTTAATTCAACAAGTGTTTATTGAGCATCTACTATGTATCCAGCATTTTTCCAGGGGCTGGGAAGTGATGAGTGAATAAAACAGGCAAGCTTCTTTCCTCCATGGAGTTGCCCACTTGTGTGGCAGACACGAAACAGTAAGCCTCATAATTTTAGGCGGCGATACATTCTTCGAAGATTGCAAAGCAGAGTGTTGGAATAGAGTGACTGGGGGAGGTTCACGCATGATCAGTCACTCAGTCCTGTCCAACTTTTTGCTACCCTTGAACTGTAACCTACCAGGTTCCTGTCCACGGGGTTCTCCAGGCAGGAATACTGACGTGGGTAGTCATTCCCTTTTCCAGGGGATCTTTCCAACCCAAGGATCGAAACCAAGTCTCCTGCATTGCAGGCAGATTCTTTACCATCTGATCTACCAGGAAGGGGCAATCAGGCAGAGTAACCAGGGTAGGTGCCCCAAGGAGGTGAGCAGAGCCCTGAATGGTGAGAAGAAGCCAGTTGTTTTTTCCAAGGAAAGCATTTCCTCTCCCTCCACTTCCTCTTTATTAGAGACCAAAGCACTTTGGAAGAATGGATACATGTATATGTATGGCTGAGTCCCTTCCAGTGGTGTTCACCTGAACCTATTGAAACATTGTTAATCACCTGTACCTCAATACAAAATAAAAAGTTAAAGAAGAAACCAAGGTACTTGAAACTTCCAGTGCAAGGAGTGTGGGTTTGATCCCTGGCCCCGGAGCTAAGATCCCTCATGCCCCGGGGCAAAAAAAAACCTGGAAGCAACATTGTAAGAAATTCTATAAAACCCTTAAAAAATAGGCTAATGATAATTTTAAAAAAGAATGAAAGAAACTAGGCACCAAGAGTGACTATAGAAAAGCTACTTTTTGAGTAAGGACAAGAGGAGAGATTCTAAGAAGCTTCCAGATGTCCAGCTTTTTGTCCAGCTGACTTCAAAGCAGAACCTTCCCTGAGCCCTCGAACCTGGCAGGTGCCAGGGGCGTCATCCTGAGCCAACTCTAACAAACATACAGAAAGCAAACAAACAGACAAAAACGTACAGAAAACAAATCTCAAACAGGGGTATCTTTCTCCAGCTTGGATTATTTTTGCAGCTTTTGAGTTTTCCTTGTACGTTCAGGAACCCTGGGAAATGATTTGCTTAACAAGAGCATTTGGAATTTCTCAAAGTCTGTTTTTTTAATAAGCAGCTTTGCCTTTGCCCTTGTTTTTCTCTCTTTGTTTGGCTTTTGAGCAAAAACTTCCTACCCACTGTGATATTTTCCCCATGAATAGCTAAGTAGGCTAGAAAAACAGTAGTCGGAAATAGAGTGGATAGCCAGGAATCAGAGTAAACAGCAGCCTGGGAACCTCCCAGAAGAGCCAGGATCAGCATTCCAACCTCAGCTCACATCAGCAAGTGGCTCCAAAGCCAAAGTGGCCATTTAAGTTCCACAGGGGGTATCCCCTTGCAAGATGCCACTGAGCTCTAAGTCCCTCTGGTAGGACAGCGGCAATGGCAGAGGCCTTGCTTAGCGCATCCTGTAGGGGAACCAAGAAAGACACACAGTTTGGAACCATCTGCTGTGAAGTTGGTGATAAAGCATCTTGTATCCGCTGTCACTTGAGAGACAGTGGCTGATCCAGATTTACCCAGCCATAGCACATCTTGCCTGCATAACAGTGACTTGAATTTGAAAGGATTAAAAGAAGCCCATGGAAATGGACTTCCCCTCCCTACCCCCCACCCCCGCTTTTTGCTATTTATGTATTTAGTTTCAAGAGTATGGTTGATCTACAATGCTGTGTTAATTTCAGGTGTACCACAAAGTACATCAGTTGTACATATACATATAGCCACTCTTAATATTCTTTTCCCATATTGGTCATTAAAGAGGACTGAGTAGAGTTCCCCGTGCTGTCAAGTAGGTTCTTATTAGCTATCTATATTATATATAGTTGTGTGTATAGGTCATTCCCAATCACCTGCTTTCCACCCTGGCAAACATAAGTTTGTTTTCTACATCTGTGACTCTATTTCTATCTTAAAAAGAAGTCCCATTGTACATTTTTAAGAGTCCACATAAGAGTGATTTATCTTTGCCTGTCTGACTATTTCACTCAGTATAACTATCTCTAGGTTCATCCATGTTGCTGCAAAATGGTATTATTTCATTCTTTTTTTATGGCTGAGTAGTATTTCAGAGAAGGCAATGGCAACCCACTCCAGTACTCTTGGCTGGAATCTCCCATGGACGGAGAAGCCTGGTGGGCTGCAGTCCATGGGGCTGCTGAGAGTCGGACTCCACTTTTCACTTTCATGCATTGGAGAAGGAAATGGCAACCCACTCCAGGGTTCTTGCCTGGAGAAACCCAGGGACGGGGGAGCCTGCTGGGCTGCCGTCTATGGGGTCGCACAGAGTCAGACACGACTGAAGCGACTTAGCAGATAGCAGCAGCAGCAAGCATTAGCGTAGTTACCCTGCTTTGGTAAATGAAAATGAACTTACCTTAATTTTAGTTTTATCATTTTAGATTTATGTTTCAAAATGGAATTCCAATCAAACTTCTTTTTTTTTTTCTTCAACAATTAATCTATCATCCTTTTTTCCCTCTTGTTTTTAAAATATGGAATTTGCAGTCCCTTTGTCAAGTGGCTTGACTTTAGATGCCCCTATTTGGGAACCTGATGCCCTGGGAAATGAAGCCCTTCTGTCCTTCCTTGCCTGGGCTTGTGGGCCACCCTGGTGTCACAGAGAGAAGAATTTCACCCCCCCTGGGCTGTGTTCCCATAGTTGACATCTAGACGCCACTGAGTGGAGATCTCTGTCTTCTGGAGTCTTCTGTGCAAAGGAAAAGCCCTGCTCCTTCTCATCTTCTCCATCTCTTCTATGTGGGTCAGGTTAGGCAGCGTTGGCTGCTGTAACAAACAACCCCCACTTCTCAGCAGAGGCAGAGCTATCAGCAAGCAGGGTCTTCTCTACGTAGTCGCTCAGCAACCCAGGCTCCCTCCATCCTGTGGCTCCTCCCTCCTTTAGGTCCTTCGAATCCCCTCCCTGGAGCCAGCTGTGGGAGAAGGAATGCAGAAGTTCTATGGACTGGTCCTGGATGTAGTGCACAGGGGTCCCATCTACAGTCCAGTGGCCACACCTAACTGCCCAGAAGCCTGGGGGACACAGTGCAGCCTCATCCCCTGGAGGGCATCCCATGAGGCACTAGTGGTAAAGAACTCACCTTCCAGCGCAGGAGACTTAAGAGACGTGGGTTCGATCCCTGGATTGGGAAGATCCCCTGGAGGAGGGCACAGCCACCCACTCCTGTATTCTTGCCTGGAGAATCCCATGGACAGAGGAGCCTGGCGGGCTGCAGTCCATGGGGTTGCAAAGAGTCAGACACGACTGAAGTGACTTAGCACACAAGGCTCCTGGAAGGAGAGCAGACCTTCAAAGCCAATGAGCCTCAGCAATTTGGCCATGCTTGCTTGTATTTCCATCTTCTTTTTGACATCTCCTTCCTGTTCTTGTTCATTTCAGCTAAACCCTGATGTGTCTAGCTCAGGCCTCCTTGTTCACTCAGATGTAGCAGGTTATCCTTGCCTCGTCCTAAACCTCTGTTCAGTTTGCCAACTTGCTGAAGGTCAGAGACAATTTTAAAGCTAAGTGAGCTTGTGTTTCACATGGGCATATCTATGTGCACAATATTCACACAACCTGAGCAAAATGTAAACAACGTGGCCAGTGGCAGAGAGACACAGTCTAGCTTCCCTGGTGGCCAGCTGGTAGAAGAATCTACCTGCAAAGCAGAAGACCTGGCTTCAATCTCTGGGTTGGGAAGATCCCCTGGAGAAGGAAATGGCACCCACTCTAGTACTCTTTGGAGAAGGCAATGGCACCCCACTCCAGTGCTCTTGCCTGGAAAATCCCATGGGCAGAGGAGCCTGGTGGGCTGCAGTCCATGCGATTGTGAAGAGTTGGACACGACTGAGCGACTTCACTTTCACTTTTCACTTTCATGGAGTGGAGAAGGAAATGGCAACCCACTCCAGTGTTCTTGCCTGGAGAATCTCAGGGATGGGGGAGCCTGGTGGGCTGCCGTCTCTGGGGTCGCACAGAGTCGGACACGACTGAAGCGACTTAGCAGCAGCAGCAGAAGCTAGTACTCTTGCCTGGAAAATCCCACGGACGGAGGAGCCTGGTAGGCTACAGTCCATGGGGTCGCAAAGAGTCAGACACAACTGAGTGACTTCGCTTTCTTTCAGTCTAGTTTGAGAAGCTATCCATCCATCCATCCGTTTGTTCAAACAATAATTAATGAGCCCGCTGTATACAGAGCCTCGGGGTAAGTGCTGTGCAGAAAGGGAGGAAACAGTATAAGTCATACGCTCTGCTTTTGCAAAGTTTGTAACCCAGTTGAGGAAATAAGAACTAAACACACAGGAAGCCAGCAAAAATCCCAGGTCCATGCATGTAGAGACATGAAGGGACCATCTGGAGTGAAGGCAGTGTGGGCTGCTTTGCACATGGCCCGTCTCTCTCCCCACATGCACACAGTTTGTTTCTAGAGCCAGTGGCTTGCTTGCCCCTCCCCTCCATGAATTTTCCTGTCCTTCACCTCCAGGCTTTCACAACTGGTCTCCTTTACTTTTGCCTTCCAGTTCCTTTTTCTTTCTTTTTTAAAATTATTTCTTGACTTCTCTGCATGGCACGTGGGATCTTAGTTCCCTGACCAGGGACTGAGCTTGTTCCCGCTGTATTGGAAGCGTGGAGTCTTAACCACTAGACCTCCGGGAAGTTCCCCGATCTCTTTTTTTCTTGTCCCCCTTTCTCTGTTTATTTCCGTCACCACCCCACTCCCCTCTGTCTCTCTCTCTTCATTCTCCCCTATATAAAGAGCACTTCAAGGTTTGGTTCAGCTGCTTCCAACAAACTCTACACTTCACTTAGTCTAAAACTTACTGAAGGCATGGATAAGAACAGGACACTTAGAATAGACACCTGGTTTTGATTGTTGGTTCTGCCACTACCCAGCTGAAAGGATATTACATTGTAATATTTTATAGAAAACGTCTTCTATTTTGAATTGAATATGACCCTTACTGCTAATAAATCCTGTGTTATATTATTAAAAAATAAAGAGCACCTCAAGTTTGTGGTGGCCTCAAGGACTTTGCACCTTCAGTGTCCTCTTCAAGGAATGCCCTTTCTCAGACTCTACTCAGGGCCAGCTCCTTTTCACCCTTCAAACCCACCTCCAAAGGAGCTTCCTTGGCTCTCTTCACCAGCCCATCAACAGCAGACCCATCCTGGTCTCCCATTGTATTTGCATAATATTCACAAGTCTCTAAAATTATCTTGATCAGCTATTTTCTCTCCCATCCATCTCCAGCCGCGACTGGAAATTCCGTAACAATGGGGATCAAGCTTGACTTGATCATGGCTGTATCCCCCATGCCATGCATACAGCTGGTGCTCAATTAATAACTACTGATTGAAGAGATGGGTTTCCCAAGTGGCCCTGGTGGTAAAGAACTCACCTGCCAATGCAGGAGAGGAGGCATAAGAGACAGGAGTTCAATCCCTGGGTCTGGAATATCCCCTGGAGGAAGGTGTGGCAACGCACTCCGGTATTCTTGTCTGGAGAATCCCATGGACAGAGGAGCCTGGCGGGCTACAGTCCATGGTATAGCAAAGAGTCGGACATGACTGAAGCGACTTAGCATGCATGGTAGCATGATAGAAGGCACGGAGGGTAAGGGCTCCTCTCCCCTTCTCTCAGTGTCTTGAGACTACCTGGAGAGCATTGCTGAGCCTCCCTCTGCCCACACCACACCCTCTCCAGAGTCTGGTACCCAGACTCTGCCTCCTTGGAGTTCCAGGGCATCATGCCAGGAGCCCAGAGTCTTTCTTTGGCTTCCTACTCAATGTCCCTGGTCTCCACTGTCAGCTTCAAACCACACAACCAGAAAATCTGCCCAGACTTGTGTCTTCCTTGAGAAATGAATGCAAACAGTATTTGTCTGCCCTACGCTGCAGTGTGTTCACCCCAGGGCCCTCTCAGAGGGGAATACAGGGCCCCTGGCAGCTTCGCCTCCACCCTCCGTCCCTCTGAGGCACGGAGAAATAGCTTGGAGTTTGGCAAGAGCTAGGAAAGAGTTTGTTCTCTCATATGCACGCTTCTCGGCGACTCTCGCCTTCTTTTGGCTCCACCCAGGCTAGACTTAATCTTCTGTATGTTGTGTTTTTTTGAAAAAGGAAACTTGCAATTTTTATTTTTTAAATGAAAAAATTTTTCTAAAATTTTAAGCATTTTGATGCAGCATCAGGGATCTTAGTTCCCTGACCAGGGATCAAAACTGTGCTCCCTTGCATTGGAAGACAAGAGTCTTAACCACTGGACCACTGGAGAAGTCCACTTATGTATATTTAACGCACACAAGTGTCCTTTCTGCTCCTGTATTCAGATGTAGAGAACAACTGTCCAGTTAATGAGTGTTTGTCATACTGGCAAAGTGAAAATCCATTGTGATTTTTGGAGGAGTTTTCTCAGTATAACAACTTTTTCATTCCCACTCCCCCCAACCGTATGTCTGCGTGCATACGTGCTAAGTTGCTTCAGTCGTGTCCGACTCTTTGTGACCCCATGGACTGTAGCCCGCCAGGCTCCTCCGTTCATGGGATTCTCCAGGCAAGAAAAAATACAGAAATAATGTTTGGGCATCATGGATTTCTGCAGACATATTCACCAGTTCACGTAACATCATGCTTTCTAGTCAGAGGAAATCATTTGAAACCGATTTAGATGGTGTGCCACGTTTGCGAACATTTTGCCTCTCAAGTGAGAGGCATGAAGAAGGGGCAGCTTCCACAGCTTTTAGTCCGCTGTGCGTGCATCCTGGCTCCACATGCATCAAACCCTGAAGATGTTTGTGTGTAATTTTAAGCGCAGCTTGAGAGCAAGAAAACCATGAAACCTAAAAAAAAAAAAAAAAAAAAAAAAAAATGGTAACAAAACTGGTACAGAGAGATGAATATATTGGGGGAATTCTCTGGTGGTCCAGTGGTTAGGACTCCAAGCTTCCAATGAAGGGGGCATGGTTTTGATCCCTGGTCAGAGAATTCAGATCCCTCAAGCCATGCAACTCAGCCAAAGAGAAAGAGAGGGTTGAACGCGTTAGAGGAGATATACTGATGGTAAGTCCTTGACTAACAACTCTGCTTCCATCCACCACCAGCCACGCTTGCAGAGTTGGCAGACTTTCTCTACACGGGGCAGGGTGGGAAACATTTTAGGCTCTGCAGGTTGGATGATCTCAGTTGCTGAAGAAAAGCATAATTTGCCGTGGTATCCGTGGGGCTGTCACTGAGCACACTGCCTCTCACAGATGAATCGACTGGAGTTTGTGGAGGTTAAGGCTTGTCAGGCACAGGATATCCCCATGGGTCAAAACATCTTTCCATGGATTCTGGATGAATTACAAAGAGAAAGATAACTTTGGTCAAATACCACCTTGGCCAAGTGACAAGATGTTTGCCTGATCGACAATGGGACAAGCTGACCCGCCGTCCCTTCCGTTGTTAGTGCCGCCACAACAACCCTGTGAATTTCCTGCAGGAGTGTTTATGTGGAGTCTAATCGTCAGGGAGCAATCGAACCAACGCCGACTGTGGGACTTCCTACAAAACGACTGGCCTGTGTGCTTTGGAACCATCAAAGTCTAGACAGACATAGAAAGGCACGGGATTACTCTAGAATAAAGGATGAAAGAGAAATGACCACTGAGGGTGGGAAGTGCCTCATACTCTTGTCTGAAAAAGATGATCAGAGACTAGAAAGGTCTGAGGTGTCACCCTTCCAGCCAGCTCAGAAGTTAGCCTGCCCCTGTCACCTGGGTCCTGGCAAAACATGGAAGGCACTGGGATCAGGGACAGGGGTGTTATTACTCACAGTAGCCAGAGTGCCAGCATTTCTTGCGCCATTTTCCCCAAGCCCCAGGTCCCACAGGGCCACTCAAAGAAGGCCAAGCGTCACCTGTACACGTAGTGCCTTGCTTGCCTCAGAGTAGAAGAACCCTGAGTGGGAGAAGCCCAAATATTTTATAATGGACAACAAGCCTGTCTGATCCCCCTGCCCTCCAAAAGAAGTATTACCTTTCTTTCTTTTTTTGCTGCTCCATATGGCAAATAGGATCTTTGTTCCCTGACCAGGGATCAAACCTTCAGCCTCTGCATTGGAAGCTCGGAGTCCTAACCACTGGACCACCAGCAAAGTCCTGATATTATCTTTCCTATGCTGGATGGTAAATACGCCTACACTTTGCTTTGGAGGGAGACACTGTTTCTGCCTTTTGGGGCTGTACTCCTCACAAACATCCTAGAAATGACAGTCTAGGCAAAGGGCAGCCAGAGCGTCTGCTCCCAAGATGTGCAGAAATACAAGAGACCCATAGAAATGGGCCCCCAACAGTGACAGCTAGGAACACTGAATGCTTGGGCCCCAGACTGAAAAAGAAAGCAGTTCTCTAACACCGTTGGGATCATTGGGGGAATTTTTTTTTTTACATACACACACTGATATATTCATTTATTTATTTTAAAATTTTATTTAATTTACTTTTGGCCGGACTGGGTCTTTGTTGCTGCAGGTAGGCTCTATCTAGTGGCAGCGAGCAGGGGCTGCTCTCTTGTGATGCGCAGGTTTCTCACTGTAGTGGCGTCTCTTGTTGGGGAGCACAGGCTCTCAGTGCTCGGGCTCAGTAGTTGTGGCGCACAGGCTTAGTTGCCCTGCAGCAAGTGGATCGAAGGACCAGGGATAGAACCTGGGCCCCCTGAGTTGGCAGGGGGATTCCTACCCACTGCACCACCAGGAAAGTCCAATGGGGGGAATTTTGAGATGAGATTGAGATTCTGTAATATCATTGCGTTAACGGTTGAGGTATGGTGGAGGACATTTGGGCTTTCGTGATACTATTCTTTCAGCTTTACAAAACAAAAATTGGTCTGGGACCTGGCTTCCCCAAGAACGTGCAGCTGGCCTGGGGCCGCCCGCCTTCTCCTGACTTAAAAGACTGTGTTTTTACTACACCCTGTCACCGGTCTTATCCCTGCCTTGCCTTAATGAAGTGCTCTGAAGACATAAATAGTTTTTTTGTTTACTCAAGCTTGGGAGAAGCTGGCAGAAAAGGCCTTTTCAGCTAAAAAGCTCCTTAAAGCCCGAAGGTGTGAACCAGTAAGTTAACAGCCATGAAAACCCTTTCAGCTGTGTGTGCCTCTTCATGCAAGTGTGCAGTGATGCAGTCAGCTAGAAGGAGAGAGGCAAGAGCTTCTAGAAGGAGAGAAGCGAAGAACAGCAGAAATTGCAAGCTAGAAAGGCAGCCCACAGACCCTTAGAGCAGTTTTAATCCTCTTGCTTGAGGCACTGAGCATCCTGAGGCTGGACTAGACTCATCCGTTCAGAGGTCAGCAGAAGGATGCAGTCCCAGATACGCTCTGGCTGCATTTTGTCCCCATGTCCCTCGCGGGGCCAGTTGTCAAGAGCTGGGCCTGGCACGGATGCTGGTCCCTGCCCTCTGTGCACAGTCCCTGACCCCCAGACAGACAGCTGCTGGGCTGACACAGCCACAGGCTCACAGGATGCGCTAAAAATGAAGCAGTGAGTCACTGGTGAAGCTGTGTCCCTGCAGGCACACCTGTGGCCCGAGCTGGGCACCGAGCAAGGAGGCCATGGAAAAGCCTCTCAGGCCAGATGGCCAGCAGGGGCGGACAAGGCTCTGCTGGCCCGGGCTGGGCCGGGCTGTAGCCCAGATGTCATTGTCATTGCACATTCAGCCCTGGGCGTCTCACTGAAAGCCAATTCCATTGGATCCCATGCCCTTGGGAACAAATCGAATGGGAGAAACAGACTCATAGACAGAGAACAGACTGGCAGTTGCCAAGGTGGACAGAGGTGGGACAGATGGCTTGGGAGTTTGAGCTCAGCAGATGTAAACTAGTATATAGAGGATGGATAAACAACAAGGTCCTACTGTAGGACACAGGGGTCTCTATTCAATATCCTGTGATAGGCCAGAATAGGCCTATCCTGTATAGGCCAAAATGCATATATATATATATATATATATATATATATATATATATCACTGAATCAGCAAAAATTAACACAACATTGTAAATCGACTATACTTCAAAGAAAAATCTATTGGGAGTTGTCTAGAGCTTATGATAACAAAGCAACTGTTCCTCAACTTCTCTGCCCTCTGCCTCTTTGCTTTTTTTTGTTTATTTTTAATTTTTTTTTTTTTGTTTCTCTTTTGGCTGCCTGGCATGTGGAATCTTAGTTCCCCAACCAGGGATCGAACTTGAGTCCCTTGCGTTGGAAGCTTGGCGTCTCAACAACTGGACCACCAGGGAAGTCCCCTTCTGCCTCCTCAAACTCCACTTAGAGTCCTGGTGGCTACCTTCTAACAGCAAATAATGTTTGATTACTGCTGTTTCCTGGATTCCCTAAAGATAGATAATATTTATGCACTCTGCACCTAAAAGATAAGGATTTAGCTCACATTTCACCTCCTTCTCTTAAATATAAATATATATACATACATATATTTTTTTTCTTTTTTGGTAGAGAATCTGCCTACCAGTGCAGGAGATGCCGGAGATGTGGGTTCGATCCCTGGATCGGGGAGATGCCCTGGAGGGGGAAATGGCAACCCACTCCAGTATTCTTGCCCGGAAAGTTCCACAGACAGAGGATCCTGGTGGGTTACAGTCCATGGCGTTGCAAAGGGTCAGACACGACTCAGTGACTGAGCATGCATGTACTAATATATGTGTGTGCGTGTGTACCTGTGCTTACGTACGTGTACACAGATATTAAATATTCATTGCATGTTGATATACTGATTATACATATACACGCATATATTTAACATGTTAACTACTTTGCTCACTTTAACTAGAGAGGAAATGAGGTACTGTGATTAAGAGCAGGGGAGGGCCAAGCTTGGAGAATTTTCGCTGGCGCTGTGCCGAGGGCTCAGCTTGGCACTGGCAGGCCTGGAAGCTGACTCTTGTTAGGCTTACACTTAATCCCAGTGGATTTAATCCTCATTTAATTCCTGTATTAACATCCCCACTTTATGGGTGGGGACACTTAGGCACAGAGAGGACATGCAAATTACCCAAATCACACAGGACTGGGATTCCAACCTGGGCAGCCACACATGCCGACAGCGAGAAGGCCCCTTTCCTTCCAGTGGGAGCACTCCTGGAAGTGGGGGGGGTAGCATTACAGCTGTGACCACACCCAGTGGCGAGGAGAACCTGTGCCCATGGGCCCTATTGCCCCACCTAGGGGTGCAGCCCATTCCTACCAGCAAGAACCCCTCATCTAGACCTTGATGGAAGATCATGAGATAAGAGCAGACAAGCTCCGATCTGCCCGTGGGACCAAATCCTCGTTGGAGTAAGAAGGGCACTTCTGGGTGAGTTTTGACTTCGACCCCTGCAAAGGGACAGCTCCTTATTGCAGACAGACCCCTGAATAGTAACCAGGATGGATCCCAGATGAGGATCTGAAGAATGGGCTCTGCTGTGTGACTTTAGGCAAAACATTTACTCTCTGTGCCTCCGTTTTCTCATCTCTAAGAGTGATATAATTCTCCATATTCTGCCAGTCTTTCCAGAACATGATGTCAACCACTGAGGGACTATGGGGAACTACGTGTGTGTCTGTGTTTAGTCATTCAGTCCTGTCCGACTCTTTGTGACCCCACTGACTGTAGCCCGCCAGGCTCCTCCGTCCATGGAATTCTCCAGGCAAGAATGCTGGAGTGGATTGCCATTCCCTTCTCCAGGGGATCTGCCCAACCCAGGGATCCAACCCGGGTTGGATCCGTCTACATTTCAGGCAGATTCTTTACCATTTGAGCCACCTGGGAAACCCCAGGAAACTATACAAATCTGATCAAATGAGCCAGCCACTGCCTCCCTGGGGACTGCTCTGTGAGCGATTAGAGCCCTTCAGGTTAAGTACAGTTACTCAGACTTGCTGTGTATGGAGTGCACAGCCTGCCAGGAAACAGGAGTGCCGAGCCCTGTCCTTGAGGAACTTCCAGGGCAGTTGGCAAGCCTGGAGGTGACCTGTGAACAATCACTATGTCACATGAGCAAAAGCTTTGCTTTCCAGCCCCTGGGCCTTTGGGGTCTTCAACATGCTCCCCAGATGGGCTGCTTGCTTTGGTGTTTTCTGTGCAGGTCAGGGGGAGTCCTCATTGCCAGGCACTGAGACCTTAGTCTTGCCTCGCCCATCTCACAACACAATGGGACTCACTAACAACTTTCCCTATATCCATCATTAAGGCCTCTGCTCTGCTTTCATCTTCACAGCTGTGTGACCTCAGGCAAATCACTCACCCTCTCTGAGCCTCCACCGATTGAGCTGCTCTCTTTTAAATTGGAAGGAATGCACGCGAATCTGGAGTGTGAGGGTAGTTTGCATGGCTCCAGGGTGAGACAGCGTGTGTGCAGGGGCCTTTGTCAGAAGGCCCAGCCCCACTTCATGAATGTTGCTCACTGCTGCTTGGAACAAGTGGCTCATGGCTCTCCATGAAAAAGCCTTTTCTCCTCTGTGCCCTTCCCTTTCATCTGCTGGCCTTCCCCTCTCCCAGCATTGAATTTCTCTCCCTTACAGAGCAGCTCCAGGAAAGTCTCCCTGAGGCTGGAGTGCTGGGTGAGCCCCATGGAACTTGGGACCACCCTAGGTCACCTTTCTTAAAAGTAGGTGATGGCCTGAGCTGCTGAACGAGCCTCTTCCTTCCCGGAAGTGCATGGTTCCTGGGTCTCTGTCCCTCCAGTCTTGGCTACCCACTTCTGGACCCCTTGTTGGGGTACCCTAATATTTCTTTCTGTTAAATATCAACTTCACCCAATTTTTCTCTGTCTCCACTCTCCCCTCTTCACTCCAACTTCAGAAGCAATTTGCATCAGCGCATCCTTTTTCATTTCTTTATTTCTTTGGCCGCGCCAGGTCTCAGTTGGGGTGCGCAGGATCGTTGATCTTCACTGTGACACCAGGGTCTTTAGCGGTGGTGTGTGGGATCTAGTTCCCTGACCAGGGATCGAACCCAGGCCCCCTGCCTTGGGAGCTCAGAGTCTAAGCCCCTGGACCACCAGGGACATCCCATATCATTCTTAAAATCTACATGTTCCGCATGCTCAGGCAGATAAAGTCCAAATCCCTTAGGCCCACATAGGCGCCCCTGCAAACTCGATCTCGGCTTCCACCCACAGCACCTGGCCCAGAGTGTTTACTCTGATCTGGAATGATCCCTCTTCTTGCTCTTCTCGCCTCCTGTGACCGAGAGTCCAGCCCCCTTTCCTCCAGAGACCGGCCAGGACAGCCAGCCAGCCACCCACTGCTAGCCTCTGGCTCAAGCTAACTTATGGAAATTTCGGCCTTTTCTCCTCTCTTTGACATTTGCAGACCATCTGGCACAGGGAGAGACAGAAGCTTTTTACAGTACGGGCTTTCAGTGGCTGGACAGCCCCCAGCCTGCAGCAGTGGACGCGAATAGGTCAGAGGTCATGGTCGCCGGGGTCGTTTGTATGGGCTGCTCTGGGCGTTTGACATTTGTAGCGCAGTCATGTTTTTCCTGCTGCTGGGTGTATACACATCCCCAGTGTTACTCCATTTCAGGGGAAGTTGTGTGTGGGTGCAAGGAAACTTCCAGAACGAAGGCACCTCTAATAAGCCTGAATGGCATAAGAGAGCCAGGATCAGGGGGAGGAGAGTGGGGCACGCGCCTACAGAACAAAATTTAAGGAAATGTTCCAGGAACTTCCTTGGTGGCCCAATGATTAAGATTCTGAGCTTCCAGCACGGGGAGTATGTGTTCGATCCCTGATTGGGGAAGTAACATCCTGAATAGTACATGGCCAAAAAAAAAAAAGAAATGTCCCAAACTCAGAAATCATGACAAATACTAAAATTGAAATGTTTTACAGGTCAAACTTAATACAAAAAATTCCAGGGGAGCAACAGAGCAACACTTTAAATAAAGTCAAGATAACTCTTCAAGTCTGCCCCCTACATTGTCCCCAGTCCTCCACCTGCCCTCGGTGGATGCTGCTGCTTGGGATAAGAAGCAATCAGTTCTTGTCAAAGATTTTTCTCCAGGGGAGCCCAGCAATGGATGCAAGCTCTCTTCTGTGGACTCGAGTGGGTAAGCATTTGGGGAAAGTGCATCTTGGGACTTCCCTGGCAGTCCAGCAGTTAAGACTATGAGTGTCCTCTGTAAGTGACGTGGGTTTGATCTCTGGTTGGGGAACTGAGATTCCACATGCCTTGTGGTGCGGCCAAAAAAAAGAGAAGGAAAGTGCATCTTAATGTGTTCATGTTCTGGAAGGCACAGTCCCCTACTTTTGTCCTGTGAATGATAAGTCACCCATGTGTTTCTGGTCAAGGAGCCCAAGGCTAAGGAATTTCTATCTTGTCCAAGAATTGAAGCAGTTAGTTGTTCTGTTTTTTTTTTTTTTTTTTTTTCCTCCAGAATGCTCCAGATATTCAAAGTTCTGTTTGGGCAGCAGACTGCCCATGATCTTCCTGGTTGATATGGAAATAGGCTGTAAATTCATGATAACATGTCCCTCTATGCACCCCCCGCTTACCCCCCACACACACACACACTGAAGGAAGCTACCTCGCCCTTCTGTGACTTCCTGGAATGAACCTCATTCTCACTACTGACAGCACCTTTGTCCTTGGTGTCCCCCACCCAGAAGGCTAATTCTCTTCCTCCAACCCACGTTATTCAGGACTCATTTTAAAATGTCACCTTCTCAGAGGCAACTTCCATCAGCACCCCAGGAAGAAACTGTCCTGCTGATGGTTCTTGCTGGCAGTTCCTTGTTCATTTCCTCCCTGAACCTCACAATGTTGCTTCCCCAACTCATCAGACTGGGCACCCCAGAGCTGGACTATCTTGCTTGTGGGTAGTTCTGAGGTTGAGCCAGGGCTGGAGACACAGTAGGGGCTTGATCAATCCTCATGGGATGAACATGCTTGAAGGTGGTGCCTTCAGTTTGGGGCTGTCTGAAGAGCAGACACCAACCAAAGAGAGACTAAGCTGTGTGTGTGTCCACACTCTCACACCTTCCCTGCCACCTCTGTTCCCTTAGCTAGAATATGAGCCTCTCCCACAGTCCTTTGGTTCTTTCAAAGCAACCTGCAGGTACCCCTGGGCTCCCTGCTTTCAGACTAGAAGGTTGGATCACATGGAGGTGTTGTGGACTGGCTCAGTGGGTGGGAGCTGAAAAGGTAAGGATCCCCTTTATCAGTCATCTGAAGTCCCCAGTTTCAGAGTGGAAGGCTGGCTCACCTGAGGACGGTGTGGAAGTGTCTGTGTGAGTGGATGGGTGGGTGGGAGTTGGAAATGTAAGGACCCCCTTGTCAGTCACCTGAAGAAAGAGAAGCAAGTGCCTTCTCCCTTCCAAGGAAGGAAAACAGGCGAAAGACGGGTGAGACCTTTGTCAGTGAGCAAGAACCTGCTTGGAAGAAACTAAAGTGAAGGTGAAGTCGCTCAGTCGTGTCCGACTCTTTGCAATCCCGTGGGCTGTAGCCCACCAGGCTCTTCTGTCCATGGGATTCTCCAGGCAAGAATATTGGAGTGGGTTGCCATTTCCTTCTCCAGGGGATCTTCCCAACCCAGGGATTCAACCCAGGCCTCCTGCATTGCAGTCAGACGCATTAACCTCTGAGCCACCAGGGAAGCCCGGGAGGAAACTAGGCACCCAGCAAAATGCTGGAGGATTCAGGACATATTTCTAATCTCCCGATCACCTCCCCCAGCCCCATTTTCACTCAGTGCTGTCCACCTGCAAAGGCCCAGTGTGTTGGCCTCAGATGATCGATAATGGAGACACAAGTACCCCTGGCCACTGGTTCCCATCTTAGAAGGTAAACAGAGGGGGTGGACAGTTTCGTTGGAAAGAGAGGAGCCAAGAAACAGGTCTTGAAGCCTGGTGAGCGTTTAAGTATCTTGTTTCCGCCCCTTCCATTGTAAGTTACAGACTTTCTAAAACAGAGATCTCTGAAGATTCTTTCACTGGGACTTTAGTGCGCGGGAGGAAACCTTGAAAGGTCACATCAGACATGACTACTACTACAGATGTTACTTAGGATGGCTTGAGGACCCCATGATTCACCCCCTAGTGCTGCCACTCGGGTGTTTATTCCGGAGGCTTGTAGGGCTTCTCAGGTAGCTCAGATGGTAAGGAGTCTACCTGCAACGCAGGAGACCCGGGTTCAATCCCTGGAAGATCCGCTGGAGCTGGCATGGCAACCCACTCCAGTATTCTTGCCTGGAGAACCCCCATGGACAGAGGAGCCTGGCTGGCTACAGTCCATGGGGTCGCAAAAAGTCAGACACGACTGAGCGACTAAAACACACATAACGTCGAGCTGTGCAGTCCCCCGGGCGCGGGCTGGTGGAGGCGCCGGCCGGGGCGGTTGCCCACAGCAGAGGAGGCCGGAGGCGGGGTGGGCCGGGAGGAGGAGAGAGGAGGGAGGAGGAGGCGCCTAGAAAAGGAGGCGCGGCCGGGAAGGTGCGGAGAGGGCCTCGCGGCGGCGTGCGCCTCGGGCTGGGCCGGGCCGCGGGCGGTGGAGCGCAGAGACGAGGCCGGGCCCGGCGTGGCTGGAGCGCGGCCAGCGGCGGCGGGCGGGCGGCAGGCCCGTCGTGGCAGCGCGGCGCGGCGGCCGCCACGAGCGCGCAGAGTCGGGCGCCCGATCGCCGGCCCCTCCTGGACACGGCGCGCACGGCCTGGCAGGTCGGGGGACCCGGGGGCTCTGGGAGCCCCGGCGCCTGACGCGCCGCCTCTCGGCTCTGCCTGCAGGTCCCGGGCGCGCGCAGCCCTCGCCCCGCCGCCGCCGCCCGCCCTCCGGCCCCGGGCCCCGGAGCGCGGTGGAGGAGCCCCCCGAGGAGACGGGGGCCTGCGCCCCGCGCCCCCCAGACATGGTGGGCCACCTGCATCTGCAGGGCATGGAGGAGAGCCTCAAGGAGGAGAGCCGGGAGGGCGTGCTGGACAGCCCCGACTCCGGGCTACCCCCCAGCCCCAGCCCCAGCCCGCCCTTCTACTCGTTGGCGCCTGGCATCCTTGACGCCCGCGCGGGGGGCGCCGGCGCCTCCTCCGAGGCCCCCGGACCCGGCGAGGCCAGAGCGGTAAGCACGCACCTTCGGGCAGAAAGAGGGGCAGTGCCCACCCCCCTCATCCCCCAAGGAGACGGGGTACTTCAGGAGCCGGGCCTGGGTTCATCCCGGCATCCCCCCAGCCAAGAAGGTGTCCCAAGTGACAGCCATGCTCCCCAGGTGGGGATTGAGGCGCCTAGGTGGGGGTGGGCCAGCCTGGTCCCTGCAGACCTCTTCCTGGCTGCCTGCCTCTCTAGGGAGTCTTACTGTCAGCAGTAAAAGAACAGGGGGTGAGGACTGTCTGAAATTCTCAAAGAGGTTGGGTTCCAAGAAGTGAGCTGGAACACCAGGCTGCAGCAATGGACCCAGGTTCTCTGTTTACTGTTCCCCTTGTGCTGCCAACGTGAAAGCCTTTTTTTTTTTTTTTTTTAACCAAACCCAGACAGGAACCCTTCCTCCTCGGGATTTTGAGGGATGTTGACGTGGAGTTGAGGCGGTGCCTGGGGAAGGCTGGAACCCCAGGTCCGGAGGCACAAGAGTTTTACCTCTTGCCAGAGGCGGTGGGACCTTCATGTGGATTGCTGGGGTCTCCTCGCTTGGTGGCTGGGCTGGGTTCCCCCCACCCCGCCCCTTCCCGGGCAGGCGGGGGCCAAGCGGGCGGGATTGGGTGCCTTCTGATTTGAGGAATGCCAGACTGAGATCTGGAGGCTGCTCCCAGTCCCAGTGGCATCTCCCGGTTCTTGCAGTTCTCTGCATGCTTTAACGGGTGTACTAGCATGACTCCAGCCTGGCACCACTTTGCTGGGGCCCCCGGCAGTGCTTGGTCCTTCACAGTAAATGCATCCCGCTCATTGGGAAATCTCCCCAGAACTGAAAGGAATGGTTATCCCGCCTCCCGCCTACAGACAGGAATGTCACTGGTGTCTCCCTTGGTCTTTGCTCCGGTGGGTCCCAAACTTGAGAGGACATGGGAATCTCTGGGAGATTAAAAAAAGAAAAAATTCCCATACCCACCTCGTACTTCCAGACATTCTCATTTGATTTATTAGAGGCTGCGAACTGGACATCAGGATTTTTAAAACCTCCCCAGGTGATCCTAGTGCAGCAAAGTTTGGGAAATCCCTGTCTTAGACCAAAATTATGTGTTGAATTTGAACTTTGCTCTCTCTTTGTGGATGAGAGGGTAGGAGAGGCGTTCTGGACTTCCAGGGATCGATAGGTGTGACCCCGGCAGTTGGCAGTGAAACTGATCCTGTTATCCGAACGCGCCAACTTTCCTGCACCAGTGTCTCAGACTTGGCACTGTTGAATGGGGGTTATTTGGGCTGCTTGCACTGGGACTCAGTTCCTCTGGTGTCCTACACAGTGGGGCTTGGAGGATAGGGATGGAGAACCAGGCTTCCCCTTTACTCTTTGGGTCACCCAGAATTTGCCTTATAGAAGGTTTTCTGGATGCTTTTCCTGCCAGCCAGGGGCAGCCGTAGGAACAGCGCACCCAGCTTACTTGTCTTGGCTGTCCTGGTTGACTTTATTTTTCCCTCTCCTTGCTAACTAGATGCCAGATATGGAACTGAGCTGTGTCTCTAATCTTTTTAATTTGGCTTGAGGGCAAGACCTGGGGCTTTGTCTGCACAGGTAATGACATCTGTGTTTAGACAGCCTTCCCATGTGCTAAGAACTGTCCTAAAGCTCTTTACTTCGGCCAACTCATCTCATTTTCATGATATCCCTATGAAGTATGTCGGTGCTCTTGTGAGATCCATTTTCCAGAGGGGGAGACTGTGGCACTGAGAGGTCAGTGACTTTGCTGGATTAGAACCCAGGAAATTGGGCTCCAGAGCATCTACACTTAAACCTTGCATTATCCTACTTTTCATTGTGTGGCTAATTAACTATCTGTTTGAGTTTTAAAATTTTATTAAAATTTTTTTAAACATACTTTATTTTTTTGTTTAATATTTTTTTATTTTTAAATTTTTTATTGGAGTATAGTTGATTGGGGGGCTTCCCAGGTGGCGCCAGTGGTAAAGAACCCACCTGCCAATACAGGAGACATAAGAGATGAGGGTTTGATCCCTGGGTTGGGAAGATCCCTTGGAGGAGGAAATGGCAACCCGCTCTGGTATTCTTGCCTGGAGAACCCCAGGGACAGAGGAGCCTGGTGGGCTACAGTCCATAGGGTCACAAAGAGTCAGACACGACTGAAGTGACTTAGCACACACACACACACACACACACACACACACACACACACGCACTGAGAATGTTTCCCGGGAGCAGATGTAGGCAAAAATACCAGCTGTCAATCTTGTGCAAAAGGGCAGAAAGTTTTCCTGCATTTTGGAGCTGATAGTTTCAAATGCCCAGGAAGAGGCTGGCTGCACGCAGGGCTGGGTTTGCTTTGGCACCCCATGTGGGCCTGGGGTTCAGCCTGAGGTAGACACCTCTGTTCTGACACCCTGTTCCTGGCACTGCCTTCCCGGTCAACATTGGTGCCACATGCCCCAGCGGGTGGAGGGGGGCGGGGTGAGCTGCAGGTCTGTCCCCACCCCCAGGTCACTGAGGTCCTCACAGGCTTGTCACCGTATTTATTATGCTGGACGTGCATGTTAACTTTGCTCACCTTCTACAAAGAGGTCCTTTCTCCCCCTACTTTTTTGTGAATAAGTTAAACTTACCTTCTGGACAGTACCCCATGGATGTAGGGTAACTGGCTGGCTGCAACACTGCCCCCCAAGACCTAAAAGGCACTGGGGACCAGGCTGGGTGTGAGTGAACCCCCGACTCCCACCCTATCTTGACCATAGGTTTTTTCTTTTTTCTTGCCCCCTCTTTGAAGCAAAGATGGTAATATTTCTAGCAATTCTCAAGCCAAAGGAAGATCTGGGAATCATTCCACCAATACTTACTGGGCACCTACTGTATGTCATGCAGTTTTGGGGCTCATGGGTGACACAGTGGTGAACAAGATGTTCAAAGGTGGTCCCTGCCACCAAGGACCTGAAATTCTAGTGGGAGAGACAGTCACCAACTTGAATATGTGATACAACGCCAGACGGACTGTTAAGTGCCCTTAAAGAGCTGGGTGCAAGTGGACAGGGTGGTCAGGAAGTGACAGTTAATGGAAACTAGAAAAATGAGAGTGGCCCTCATGGCCATAGGCCTGAAACGTGTGTCAGTCCAAGGGAATGGCCAGTGCAAAGGCCCTGAGTCAGGAGCAAGCCGGCATGGTTGAGTTGCTGCAGTGAGGCCAGCCAAGGCCAGTACAGGGACTTGTAGACCCAGCTGAGGCCAGAAAGTAAAATTCCATTTGGTCTTTTAAAAATGGACTTGTGGCTGTTTTATTTTCAGTTTTTCAGAGCCTCATGAGTTCCCAGACTTCCTCAAATTTAGAAACCCAAATCAGAGACTTGACTGAGAGGGACCCGTGTGGAACAGGCTATGTGGAGGGTGGAAGGAGGTCTTATCACCACATGGTGGGGCCCTGCTCACCTGCAGGACACCAGGCCAGCCAAGGCCGCCTGCTGGGCCAGCCATGCTCTGCCTGTCAGCTGCGTTCATCCTTCGAATATTTAAGCCAGGCCTGCTGAGGGATACAGCAAGGAACAGGACAGAAGCCGTCTGTACCACCTTCAAGCTCCCAGGCCCTGGACCAGCAGCTCCCGGGTACTTCCTCCCTGACTCCCTGCACTGCCTGGAAGGAGCTGGAGGACTTTGGGGGCATCGTGGGGGAGAGGCTTATGTTGCCAGGAGGGCTGAGTGAGTGTGGCAGACACCCACCCCTCCAAGTTAACCTGGGCAGTTCGGGCAACTAGAGCTGTCCCCTCTTTACCACCCTTAGGGAGAGTGCAGATGGCATTGGGATCTCAAGTCATGATCTCTGGGTGCCCACTGGAGGGGACAGCCACCATGGGGTGGGGGAGATGAGAGGTTACCCACCTGTGGCAGATGAAGAGCTCGCCCCCCCTGACCAGAGGTGGCAGTCTGAGCTGTTACCCCTCAGATATGGATGTGGATTCTCTAGCAGCCAGTGTTCTGAGCCCCGTCACCCCCATCTCATCTCCTGGGGTCTGTTTATACATTGAGTGTATGCCTGAGTGGCCGCTGGAGAATTTCCTGAAGAACGAGGTGTTGGTGCCCTGGACCTGGATTCTGAGAGCAGCCCTTGGGGCCAGATCCAGGTAGAACTGGTGATGGGGAGTGGGCTGTTTATGCCCCATCCTTGAAAATTTCCTGGGGCTGCCGCCCAGCTCTTGGAAATCTTGGTCACAGCCACCTCTTAGGATCTTGGCTGTGTCCCCCAGAGCCCTCCACCCCAGGACACTTGGATTCTCTCATTTTTCTGTTTCTGGTCTATGTTGATGAAACCAAGGATGAGGGCAGAGAGGGAAGAGAGTTAGGAATTTAGGCAGTTAGGGCCCAGGATTGGGAAGGATGTATGGACAAATGAATGGATGGATGGATGGACAGATGGGAGGATGGGCAGATGAATGCATATGTGGAGAGAAGGATGGATGGATAAATGGATGGATGAATGGATAAACAGACAGATGAGTGGATAAATGGACAACGGATAATAGACAGATGGATGGACACACGGATGGATGGTGGATGGATAGATGGATGAATGGGACAGACACATGAGTGGATGGACAAATGAAGAGAAACATGGAAGGTTAGGTGTATGGCAGACTGTGAAGACAAGGTCAGCCTCCTGGCCCCCTGGCAGGCCCACAGGTGTGTCTTTGACCAGCACAGTTGCCTGAGGAGGGTCAGGGGAAGAGAACCAGGTGTGTCAGGCCATGGAGGGAGGAGCCTGTGTGAAGGAAGAAAGGCTGTGAGGAGCCAGAAACCCTGGCGCCTCCTTTCAGCCCCCATCCGCTTAATCTTGGACACAGTGGCCTCCAGCGGAAACCCAGCGACCTCTCTGACAGCACTGCTTCTCTGTGAAAGGCTCACCTGTCTGAGAAGCTCCACCTGGAGCCTTAGTGTGAAAAGAAGACAAATAGGCCCTCGCCCTGCCAAGTGCTCTGGGGTGAGGGAGTGATCAGGAGCCACCGTCCTGGGAAAGTGGCACCCGGCGGAGGGGCACCCGGAGATGGATCTGTCCTTTTCGCTTTGGGACTGCTGGCCTCCCTGTTGGGGGAGGGATATAGTACAAAGAGGCCACAAGTCTGAGACCCAGGTGTCAGCAGGTCCACCATCCCTCCAGAGGTTCTAGGGAAGAAACCATCCATGCACCTGTCCCAGCTTCTGGTGGTGGCCGCCAGCCTTGATGTGCCTCGGCTTGTAGACACACGCCCCCATCCCCATGTGACCTTCTTTCACCTGTATATCCCATGTCCAAAGCTCCCTCTTTTTATAAGGATCCCAGCTGTATTGAATCAGGCCCCACCCCCACCCAGTGGGACCTCATCTTAACTTGATCTTCCTTACTTAAAGACCCTGTTTCCAAGGAGGGTCACACCCCCAGGTCCCAGAAAGTAAGATGTGAACATACTTTTGTTGGGGGCAGGGGGGAGCCTTCCCTGGTGGCTCAGATGGTAAAGAATCTGCCTGCAGTGAGGAGACCAGTGTTCAATTCCTGGGTTGGGAAGATCTCGAGAAGGGCATGGCAACCCACTCCAATATTCTTGCCTGGAGAACTCCATGGACAGAGGAGCCTGGTGGGCCACATACAGTCCATGGGGTCACTGAGAGTCGGACAGGACTGAGTGACTCACACACACACACACTTATACCTTTGTGGGGTCACAAGCCAACCCAGCACCCTCCTGTCGCTTGGGCCCCTCTGGCCACTTGTCTTGGGGAGCAGGCCGGCCCTTCAGCCCCATCTCTGACCTGTGCCCTATAGCTTGGCTCAGGCTCACTCTGAGTGTCAGCCCTGGACCACCTGGGGTCCCCGTGGCACCTCAGCCTGGGCCCGCTCACCTCCTCTGTTGTTCCAGGCTGTGCAACTAGCCCTCGGGAGCCTCCTTCCCCTGCTGCCGCTCCTTCCCACACCAACCCAGAATTGACCACCAGTCCCCAAGGCCGTTCATAAGAAGGATGAGGATTCTTGGGGCATAAATAACCCCTTCTTGAATCGCTTTCCTCATGGGCGAAGGCTACCGTCCACCTTAGCCCACCACGGGAGCTTTTGGTCCCAGCTCCCCAGACATGCTGAAGATCACCAGTTTAATTCTGATCTCAGTAGAAACCACGGCCACCAGGTAGGTCAGCAGCCTTGGGAAGGTCCATTTCAGCCCTCACAAAGGTTCCCCATGGCTTCGATGAGGATGCCCCGCCCCCACGTCAGTGTGGGGTCTCCCTGGACCCTTCCTCCTGCCACTCACTCTCCACTGATGGGGGCTTGATACCCTGACTGAGCAGAAAGTTTCGTGGGAGACACGTGGTTCCATGCAGTGGCAGGTGAGGGACCGCTGTGGGACACCCAGGCTGGGGACAAACGCCCTTGTACTGTCCCCAACTGTCCCTGCCAGCCAGGCTGGGACCCCCGGTCAGGCTGGGCTGTCACCACACGGCACGGAGCTCTCACAGCCCAGCAGCGCTTATCTCTGCTTGCTGTCCTGTGGGCTGTGCTGTGTACAGCAGCCAGAGATGGGGAGTGCTCCAGACGCCCATGTGTGTTTTTACTTCCAGTATTTATCCTCGCACATGAATCACTGGGCGAGGCAGGTGGGGCCTGGCGGGCAGAGGGCAGCCGCGACTCACTGCTCTCTGGTCCTGCTTTCTCTGAAGTCCTCCCTGGTCCCCACACAGATGCCCTGCCTGCCCAGGAGACCAGGGAGCCAGGCCAGCCCCCTCACCAGGCTAGGATGGGGCTCTTCTGATGCCCAGAAGGAGTTGGGGGCTGGTCCAACTGTGTTACCATCCTAGGGTGGAGGGCGTGGTGTCTGGGAGACGGATCCAGCCTTCAGCCTCTCTGTTCCTCTGCCCTGGCATCTCAACTGCTTTTCCTCTGGCCCTGCCCCCCAGGGCGTCAAGGGGCCCCGAGGACACTAGCCAGGCTGCACCTGGGCACCCCGGACTGTGGGCTTCACAAATGGCATAATCCCATTGTACAGATGGACAAACTGAGGCACAGTGAGCAGGTTCCCGGGGCGCAGGCATCTCTCAGTGGGTCCTCTTCATAGTGGAGCAAGTACTTGGGCCTTTAGGGGAACAAGCTGGCCTGTGACTGCTCCCGGGGTTGGGGAGTGGTGAGGGGAGCAGGGTGCCTGGGAGTGTTCTTCGCTCCATGTGGCCTGGCCAGGCAAGCAGGTGCAGCAGCAGAAGGGGTCCCCTGGGCCCATGTGCCCCAACCCTCTCCACAGCCCACCCTCACCCTGGTGGCTCCCATGGGGGGTGTCCGGGGGCTGGGATAGGGGACTGGGTGAGCTGCTTTTGCAGGGTCAGCAGCTTGCCTTCTTGGCCCGCCACTGCAGCTGCAAGACTGCGCCCCGAGNCAGTAGCAGGCTACCCCTTCCTCCCTCTACCTTTCCACCTAGAGATGCCACCGAAAACCTTAGCACCCACATCCCCAGCCCCCTGCATGCCTGCATCATCCTCTCTCCTCTTCTGTCCCACAAGACGAATCCTGGGAGGCACTGTGATTTATCCAACCCACACAGGATCTGGCGCACAGTAGGTGTTCGGCACACAGTAGGTGCGCGGCAAACCACTGCACACATTTGGGGGAGTGCCATACTTCAGATAAGGAATGGCTCACCACTCCAGGATTCTTGCCTGGAGAATCCCATGAACAGAGGAGCCTGGAGGGTTACATCCACAGGGTCACAAAGAGTCAGAAACGACTGAGCGACTAACATGCTCAGTTTCATACTTCAGAAAGTCTTGCAGGGAAAGAGTATGGCCTTTATGAACATCAAGTCATGGAGTTTTATAGCTGAGGTCAGTGCTGAGTTCACAGAGCCATGGAGAACACTCGAAGTTCCGAAATCTTGTCACTTTTAAAAATTATTTTCTTTCTTTAAAATTTTGACTGTGCTGCATAGCTTGTGGGATCTTAGTTCCCCGACCAGGGATTGAACCGGGGCCCTCGGCAGTGAGTGTGGAATCGTAACCACTGGACCACCTGAGAATTCCCATCACTATTTTATATTTAAACTTAAATCTCCTGAATGATGCATGCTTGCTTCTGGCAGGTCAGAGCAGGGTTGTCTCAAGCTTAAAAAGGGGGTGTGGATTGACCTCTCTCTGGAGAGGAACCCCGACCCCTGCCTCTTGACCCTTTATGAAAAGCATTCAGAATACAAGCCCACACTTACACGGAGCTTGCTCAGTGCCAGGCACAGTCCCACTCATTTACGCACTTTGAATCCTGCAGTCCTCACTACGGCCTGTGAGGCAGGTGCTCCTGTCACCCCATTTTGGGGACCAGGAGGCTACAACCCCGAGTGGGGAGTTGCTTGCCAGGTCACGTGATGTATTAGCCCCCCCATCACTGCTCTAACAAATGGCTACACACATGGTGGCTTGAAACAACTCGGACTCGATAGCTTAGAGTTCCAGGGACTTCCCTGGTGGTCCAGTGGTTAAGAATCCGCCTACCAAGGCAGGGGACGTGGATTCTAAGATCCCACATGCCGTCAGGCAACCAAGCCCATGCGCCAGAACTGGAGAAGACTGAGGCCACTGAAGAGCACGTGTGCTGTGAGAGAGGCCCAGCACAGTCAAAACAAATAAGCAAAATCAGAATAAATGCAAAGAATGCCTTACAGTTCCGAAGGTCAGCCGTCTAAAATGGGTCTCACAGGCTATTAATAAAAGCAAGGACTTGGGCAAGGCATCCTCTCTGGGGGCTTCCCAGCTGGCGCTAGTGGTGAAGGACCTGCCTGCCAAAGCAGGAGACATAAGAGATGGGGTTTCGATCCCTGGGTGGGGAAGATCCCCTGGCGGAGGGCATGGCAACCCATGCCAGTATCCTTGCCTAGAGAATCCCCATGGACAGAGGAGTCTGGCAGGCTACAGTCTATAGGGTCGCATACAGTCGGGCACAACTGAAGTGACTGAGCACACACCCACACGGTCTTTCCAAATACTCTAGGGGAGAGTCCTTGCCTTTCCCACCTTCTAGGGGCTGCCCACGTTCCTTGGCTGGTGGTCCCATCCTCCGTCCTTAAGACAGCAGGGTAATGTCCTCAATCTTTCTGACTCTGCCCCGCTTCCCCACTCTTTCACTTATAAGGACTGTTGTGATGATGGGGGGTGGGTGGACAGTGGCTACTCCATGACAGTCTCCCATCTCAAGATCCTTAATCACACCTACAAAGTCCCTTTTGCTGTGTAAGGTTGCACACTCCCGGGAACTGGGCATTAGCATCTCACATTTTGGGAGACATTATTCTATCTGCCAAGCCCAACAAAGGAGAGATGGGACCACCCTGAGGACAGCTGCTGGGGGCCTGTGGGGAACCCCTTGTTTGTCCAAGTCTTAGGTATTTTCTTCCTGTGGTCCTTCATCGGCCTGTGTTCTGGGGACACTGTGATCAGCTGAGGAGGCAGCTTCGGTGACCACATCCATAGGCAGACAGCAGGTTAAAAGACAGGCATGGGGCTGGCTCAGGGGCTCACAAGTGTGTGGGGGAGCAAGGTGCTGCTTTGCACGTGAGGTCCTGCCTTTGGACAGCATGGTGTCTGAAAGGCACCAGGCACCGGGCATAGAGTGGGCCTCTGGTCCTGAATCTTAGGGAGCTCATGGTCTGGGGGTGACAGACATACAAAGGGGTTGCAGCAATGGAGACCAGCAGGTGGGAGCTCTAGGGACCCCACAGAGGATGTTCGGGAAGACAGGAAGCTGGTTTCTGAATTGTCGCCTTAGACCAAGTCAGAGAGAAAGGAAAGGACGTTCCCAGTACCGAGAACAGCATAAGCCAAGGCGCAGAAGCAGCCTGGGGCATGGCAAAGGCTAGCGGAATATGGGCCTGGACGGGAAGCTCTGTCATCCTGTGCACGAGGGCAAGCTTGCTCTGAGCACGGGGTGACAGGTCAGGTCTTGGGGCTACAGTGCCAGTCTTGTGGGTGTTGAGAGGCAGTGAGGGAACGTGGGCGAGGGCACAGGCTTGGCAGCTAGGCCACTAGCTCTGCCCCTTCCTAGCTGTGTGGCCTCGGACAAGTTACTTGGCCACTCTGGGCTTCAGTTTTAGTGTCTATATAACAGGGATGCCAGTAACAGCTCTGTCCCATGAGTGAATGAATGGGCACACAGGGGGCTCAGAGCAGTGCCTGGTGCAGTTCGCGCTCGAGGAGTGTCCACTGCTGTGACCCCTCATCCAGGTGAGGTCAGAGAGGGCCTTGCGAAGGATTTGAATGAGGGATCCACAGCCATCAACCAAGAAGGGCTGGAAACTCTTGCCTTGATGAGCGCAGTTTTCAGCCCATCGCAGAGCTCCGTCCTGCCATGTCACCCCGGGGGGGCAGCTCGCAAGGCTTGGGCTCAGGGGCTCCTTGAGAGGGTTCTCAGTTCTACAGAGCTCTGAGCCTGGCTCTTGGGGCTCAGGTGGGCTGCGCACTGTAGAAAGAGGCCATGACCACGTGCCCTTTTAGTGACGCCTGAGAACCAGGTGGTTGTGGGGTGGGGCAGGCCAGCAGGTGAGTGGGCATCAGAGTGTTTGGATTCCACAGAGGGATGCTGGGGTGGGCTTCCTGATGGACCCCGCAGAAGCAGGCTTCCAGAAAAGCCAGGACTGGAAGGGTGTGGGGAGCTCCTCTTGTGTCCATCAGGGAGCTGAGGCTGTAGTGCTGAAGGGCTGCTCACATGACCCTGAGTCCCTGGCTCTCCCCACAGCCCCCCGCCCATCCCCCGAGCACCCCGGCACGAGAGATGAGGCCCCGGATGCTGCCTGTGTTCTTTGGGGAGAGCATTGAGGTGAACCCAGAACCCACACCGGAGATCCGGTGAGTGGGGCTGCTGGGCTGGGTAGGGGAGGTGAGGGTGGGATGGGTGGGGGGCCAGACTGGGGGTCTCGGCAGGTTCCCCTAGCTCTAGGCAGCCCTTCTGGGCGATTCTCCCCGAGGAGGCATGGCTGTGACTTGGAGAGACTCTGCGGCCTTTACTGTCCACACCCTCCATCTCCCCTTCCCAGGCCCTTCACCCCCAACTTGGCTGATTGTATTTTAAATTTTCCCCTTTATCCCCCAAGGAGCCATTGCCCAGAAGTGTATTAGGTGCCCTTCAATCACAGGGCATCTCAAGTGGCCCCAGCACTGCTGAGCTAAGGGAATCAAAGACCCTGATGCTGGGAAAGACTGAGAGCAGGAGAAAGGGGCGACAGAGGATGAGATGGCTGGTTGGCATCGCCAACTCGATGGGCATGAGCTTGAGCAGACTCTGGGAGACAGTGAAGGACAGGGAAGCTTGGCATGCTGCAGTCCGTGGGGTTATAAAGAGTCAGACACAACTGAGCAACAACCCCAGGTGCTTTTCTCCAGCCATCTGCCCTCCTGAGAGGGCTTCTGGGGCTCAGGCTTCGAGAAGGTGCAGTCTGAGGTCCATGGGTCTGGCCCCCGTATCCATGGCACACTCAGCTGGATTTGTTCACATCATTCTAGCCTGGTCAGGGATGTGGGACTCTCTGCCTCCTGCTCTTCCAGCTCTGGATATGTTCCCAGGAGACAACGGGTCTACTTTAAAGAATTTTCTGCTTGAAAAGTTCTCCTTTTTAGTTTTTATTATCAGAGGCCCCCGCCAGAGTGGTTGTGGGCTGCCTGGGCTCTTGGGAGTCTGCTTCCCTCCCCGCATGGATCACCTGTGGGATCCAGTGGGGAAGGAGACAGATGAAGCCCCTGCTCCCCACAGCTTTACCTTCCAGTGTGATGATCTGGAAGCAGAGCTGGGGGACGCTGAGCAGCTGGCCACGCATGAGGGGGTCATCCCTGGAGGAGGGCACGGCAACCCACTCCAGTATTCTTGCTTGGAGAATCCCAGGGACAGAGGAGCCTGGTGGGCTACAGTCTATGGGGTCGCAAAGTCAGACACGACTGAGCAGCTCAGCACAGGGCAGCGCAAGGGGCTCACTTATCTAGAGGAGCCGATGCTACTCTGGGGGAACCTACTTTGATAAAATTTCAAATGTAAAGAAAGTTGCAGGAAGAGTATGGGGACCCCGGTTGAACTGATTCCTTGTTGTTTCCATATTGCCCCCATTGACTTGAATATCCACACGCTCTCACTCATTCTACATAAACAAAACATTTTTTCTGACTTGTCTGAGAGGAGGATGACGACATCCTGACCTCAAACCTCTAAATAACTCCCGCCGATGTCCTTCCTGAGAACAGGGACATCCTCTCTCATAATGACGGTCCGCTTGCCAAAATCGGGCCAGCGAAAGCTAAAAACATGACCACTGCCTAGTCCAATTCCGTCCATTGTCCCCAAATGTCCTTTTATGGCCCAGTCCAGGATCCCGCCAGGGGCACATGTGGCAGGTAGTTGGCCTATTTTCTCCGAGTCGGCAGGGTCCCTTCTTTGTCTTTTTGACCTTGACATTTTGCAAAAGCCCAGGCTGCTCCATGTTCACCTTGCCCTCTGATCATGACCTGACTGCCTGGCTCTGAGCTCACGCCTGTCCTCCCCTCCACCAGCTGCAATTCTGAGGTCAAGTATGCATCGGAGAAGCACTTCCGGGACAAGGTCTTCTATGCCCCGGTGCCCACGGTCACGGCCTACAGCGAGACGATCGTGGCGGCCCCCAACTGCACTTGGCGCAATTACCGCAGCCAGCTGACCCTGGAGCCGCGACCCCGCGCCCTGCGCTTCCGCAGCACCACCATCATCTTCCCCAAGTGCGCCAGCAACTCCTTCCGCACCACCCTGCACCTCAGCCTGGGCCGGCCCCGCTGCTGGTTCACGGCCAGCGTGCAGCTTCAGCTGTGCCCGCGCCCCGGGCCCGGCCTCCTGGGCCCCGCGCCGCTCTGACCCGCAGCCCGGCCTGGGTGGTGGTGGCGTCAGCGGCGAACCAGGGCCATCCCTGGGGCGGCCGGAGGATGGACTCCGCTATTGGGAGGGACCCTGGGCTGTGTTTACCCTGGTCGCTGAGGCTTACCCAATAAACACATCTATTTTATCAGCACCTATTTGGGGAGGCAGCTTGGGCCTGGCTCTCCAAGGAGCAGGGGGCGGGGGCAGGTAGCTAGGCAGCAATGGAGAGAAGAAGGCACGTGTCCTTGGCTGCCCCTGAGGCGGGGACACCCCGAGCATCGGCAGGATGGAGGCATCCCAGCCTTGGCCGCACAGGAGGGAAGAAGGGGGCCATTCAGACACCCGGCAGCCCTGGAGGAGGCTGTTTCCAAAGCGAGCCTTTCAAATAAATGCATGCAGCTTAACGCCCAGAGCCGTAGCCCGGCAACCTCCGGGGGATGGTGGGCCAGGAGACTGGACTAAAGCTGTATGCCGATGCCAGAGCCAGAGTAGGCTGTGTTTGGGGAGCTGCCAGGAGGAGCCCTACCCATGCTGTCCTGGTGCCCATGCCCCAGGGCAGAGGATGGAGGGCCCAGCCTGTCTGCGCTGCAGCCTTTCAGCTCCGTATCCAGAGTCTCACCCGCAGGGCAGACTGCTAACCTCTGTCCACCGACGCCTTCAGGACCAGGACTCGGGAACATCAGAGCCCTCGAGCCAGGTGCCAAGGGGAGGCGTCTAAGCTCTTGGAAATCACCACCACCACCTGCCAGCCGTCAGCTTAAAGAGACTCTGTGGGGCCCGGCTGCCCTCGCTCAGGCCTTCCCCTCCTACAGTGATGACTCGGCAGTGGCCGGTGCTGTAGGGCTCACTGTGCACGCGCAAGGTCAGGGAGGAAGACGTGAGAGCCCCGTGCTCCTGGGAAGAGCCAGGACATGTTGGGGCCGGGGCCGTGACCTGGGAGTGCTTGGCACCAGTGACCTAAAAGCCTCCCAACGTGGCCACAGACTGGACCCTTAGGTGGAGGCTACCCCGACATTCCCCTGGCTTCCCCCATAAGATGGGGCTTTAGCTCCCTCGCCCGGGAGAAGGGCAACTTGGAGCTCACATTCAGGAGAGGCAAGGTGACTAATGTATTTTTATATAACTATACAGACTGTGCGTGGTCTCTCCACAAAGATGCTTTCTGATTAACAAAGAAATAACTTAAGGAATGACTGATTATCTTAATAAAATGTGCAAATTCAAAGAGGTTCCCTCTTCCGTGCTTCCAGGACCTCTGGATTCCCCGGGAGGGGGTGGTATTCACTGGCCCATGGTCCTTCCCGGCTGCTCACAGGGGACAGGAAGACACTCAGAAGGGTCAGAGTCCTCAGCTAGCCACCCCCTCCCCACAGACAGCTTCAGGGTGCACCAGCTCCACGTAGGAGCTAGGAAATTAATGCAGAGGCCCAGGTCCCAAGCTGGGACTTGATCTGGGGGTGATTCCAAAGAAAGTCCCGGCAATCTGAATATTTGATGCTCCCATGCTCTGCCTCCCCATATGCCAGCCCTCAACACCCACAGACCCCCAGAGCCGGCTGTATCCCTGGAGAAGGGCCCGTGCTGCCTCTGCAAAGCAGGTCTGGACCGTGTGACATCTTCTCCCCACCTATTTGGTCCGTTTCCTTGGCAGGGCCACTGGAGCCCCAGATTGTGAGCAAAGAGGGCATTCAGCAGCTTAGGATAGTGTCCTCTTTTGAGTAGTGGAGTGCTGGTGTCTTTGCAATGGACTTCCCTAGTGGCTCAGGAGCAAAGAATTCACCTGCAAGGCAGGAGACCCAGGTTTGACCCCTGGGTTGGGAAGATCCCATGGAAAAGGAAATGGCAACTCACTCCGGTATTCTTGCCTGGAGAATCCCATGGACAGAGGAGCCTGGTGGGCTACAGTCCATGGGGTAGCAGAGTCGGACACGACGGAAGCGACTGAGCGCACACGCTTGGTGTCTTTGCAGGGACTCCAGCAGGAGAATGGTCTTTGACAAGGAGTGGGAGTGGTGAGGCAGGAGGGCAGGGCCAAGGGACAAGTTCATGCCACCCCGAGAAAGAACCTCGAGGCCTCAGCTGCTTGGGGAGGACAAAGGGGGCACACACACACTGCTGGGGCTTTGTGCGGACATGCAGGCATGCCAGGGTTGCATCGCTGGTGCCAGGCAAATTCAACTGAGTTTACTTTCCAGTCAACTCTGATCTCCCCACTTGGAAGGAAAAATGGGTTGGGCTTCCTGACATGTGCAATTATGGCGCCAACAAACCTGGTGACCTTGTAGATGTCCCAGGGGTCGCTGTTCAAGAAACAGCTTCCAGGGCATGTAGTTAGCTGATGGCTTCCAGTCACGGAGCACAAGGACGGGACCCCTCTGATGGGCGTCTTGGCTCTTGGTTGACCCAAGGCTGGATCCCTGCCAGGTCCTGCTTCCTGCTTTTGTCTTTCACAGGTGTCACCCCCGATAGGCCTCATCCCCCTGCCCTAACGATCTCAGTACCTCCCCAAGGACCTGGGTAGCACTTGTGCCTCTGAGAATCAAGCAAGATCATCTCCTTGGACCATGCAAACAGCTTCCATGTTCCCTGATGACCTTGGAACTCCAGCCTGCCTCCTTGTATGGCCGGGGTTCCAAGAGGCCCACCCTGCGGGGAGGAGTAAGAGGGGTGCAACGGTTGCAGCCATAAGACCCTCAAGCACACCCTGATTTTCCTCTAGAGAAGCTATGTGTCCTACCAGAACCCAGAGGACTTGGAGGCCAGCAGAAAGTGGTGCCCGTTTCATCTGGGACCTGTTCCAACCCTTGGGATTACTACCCCCAAAATAGAGCCTGGAGGCTGGTGACCCCACTACCGAGGCTCAGGGTGCTACCTGCAGAAGGTGCTTTGGTCTTCTGTCCTCCCCACAATGCTCTCCAGATCCAGATGCACTGGGCAAACCCTTGGTGGGGGGCAGAGGTGCTCACTAAGCTCCTTGGGAGGGGAAAACCAACATGGGAAGGGCATGGTGGCTGGAAAGAGTCTCTTGCTTTACTTCTCTGAGCATCTGCAAAATGGGCACATGATTTCACCTCCCTGGCAGCTGGGACAGTGAGAATCCATGCTGGTAAAGCTTCAGCTGCAATTGAATCAAGCTGGGATCGGCCTGGGGGAGGGTCAGGGCGTCCATCTCTCACGCAGCCACAGAAACACTTCCTAGGTTGGAGGACCGGCTCTGGCCCCACACACCCATCCTGACCCATGTTGCTAAGCTTCTGCTGTCTCCCCAGCCAGTCTCTGGGTTCATCACACTCACAGGCCTCAAATCCAACTCGGCAGCCCTTGGCAGCCCCCGCCCACCTACAAACAGGTGCCCTGTCGGCAGTCTCATCCCCGCCCACCTTTAGTGATACTGCGGACAGCGGCCCTGGCAGCCGACATGTACACTGACCGCCTTCTGTCTGCAGACCACCTGACCCCGCTGTCAGCACTTGTTTGCATCTAATCTTCCCAAGGAGCCTGTGAAGTAGCTGGTGAGACATTCTAAGGAGGAAGTGGGACCTGGCCAAACTCCAGAGGGGTGAGATGGACAGACAGCCTGTCGTGTGACCGCCACAGCTGAATCTTCCCTGGCTTCCCGGAGGAGGCATGAAGACAGACACTTCTCCTTCAGCAGCCCTCCTTGTCCAAAGGCTCGCTCCCACCAGCTGCCAGCGATCAAGTCAGTCCCACCCCTTCCGGTAATATGCAAATGAGTCACTGTACCTGGACCACTTGGAGTTTTCTCTCCCTTCTCTCCTTTCCTAACAAACCCATTCACATCTTTTTTCCTGGCCTCATCCTGCCAACTCCTGCTCAGATGGGTAAACTGTGTCTCTACAGAACTACACAGCCCAGCTCTGAGTTACTCCTCCCAGCAATATCATTGTCCCATTTTACAGATGGGGAAACCAAGGCACAGCGGGTTCAAATGGCTTGGCCAGGGTCACGCAGCCATTAGGTGGTAGCTGGCCCCACGGTCCAACCATGCTCGCAGGCTACACCACTTCCCCCTTGTCTGTCCCATAAGTGGCCTGGCCCCTTGATGGGACCCCTTCCTGAGGCAGTGGATCTGTTCTGGCCCTACATGAGTTTCCTGGCCTGTTTCCCCCTCAGCACCCAGTACCTCACAAGTCAATGAGCTCCAGTTTCAGAAAACCAGCCCCTGATCTTACTGGGCGTTGCTTGTTCAGAAATTCCCACACTATGTCCACCCACCCTGGCCTCCTGAATGCCCTGGCTGGGTCTCACCTCCCACCCTTTGCCCACACAAGTTCCCTCCACTCAGCACATCCCTTTCCCAAGAACCACCACCTCCAGGAAGACACCCTGATTGTTCCAGGTCAGTTTGTCTGAGTCACCTGGGCCCAGGAAGGCTTGTTCTGAGTCAACCTGAGTGCCTTGGGGACCAGCCCATTCCTGCCTTCCCTGAGGACGGCAGCTCTTCAGGCCAGTGGGCTGGGCCTTCCTCTGAAGAGCCGTCTGTGGCCTTACTGGAGACCTCCTGGCCATAAGGAACTGAGGGGATTGGGTTCTAGCTCCAACCTTGGGTACCACCCCTGCCATCAGGAGGGCTGCAAAGCATCTGCATCAGGAACATCTGGGCTGTTGGATGAATACAGATTCCCCGGCGCCACTGTGAACCCAGAGAATCATTCATATCCACCAGGCGGGGCCCAGGAATCTGCATTCTAACCAATGCCACACTGAGACACAGGGACACTAGCCGGCAACCATCCCCCACTTTACAAACCACATCCTCACGTGTGAGTTCAGCTCAACAGTCACCAAGGGGCTTGGTTAACAACAGACAGGAAGAGAAAAGCAAGAGCCTTGCTCTGCAGGGGTTCTGTCCAGTAGCTTGCGGTGTGCTGGCAGAGACCCAGAGGAGAGAGAAGACGGGGAGGGATGATGGGTTTTAGAGGAAGGAATGACCTAGCTGGGTTTTGAAGTGTGTGTAAAAATCTTCCAAGGAAATGGGGGTCAGGGAACAGCATGGAAGTGTTAGTTGCTCAGTTGTGTCTGACTCTTTGTGACCCCACGGACTGTAGCCTGCCAAGCTCCTCTGTCCATGGGATTCTCCAGGCAAGAACACTGAAGTGTGTTCCCATACCCTCCTCCAGGGGATCTTCCCAACCCAGGGATCGAACCCGGGTCTTCTGCACTGCAGACTGCACCAGGGAATTAATGCGAACAGCATTGGGCTCCATTTTAAGATGGGCCAGTAAGGAAACTGAACCAGATGGGAGTCGGGTGAACCCTTTGGGGGCCGACCCTGGAAGAGTGGGTGGACCCTCTGCAGGGACCAGGAGGACCCGAGTTCTCCCTGTGCCCTGCCAACATCCTGACNGGCAAAGCGACGATTCTCGGTTTCCCTGTCTACCCCGCCCGCCCTGGTTTTCCCTGTGGGGTGATGAGGCGAGAGGCCTTCCTCTGACTCGGACACTGGACACTCTTAGGGATTCCTGGTGCAGGTGAGGGGGAGAGATGGGCTTTGGGAAAGTTACATGCTCATCACCCCGCACCAAGTCTCACTTCTACTCTGCTCTCTGGGGAATCGGAAGCCCCTTCTGGCTCCCTAACCCCAGCTGGGACTGTGTCATTATTTAAAATTCAAGTGGCCTTAAAAACAGGGAGTGGGGTGGAGGGTGGGATCAGAGGTCCCCTTATTGAGGGGAAAGGGCTGCAGGGAAACTAAGTCCAGCCTGAGTGCGGTGCTGGGCGGAGGGGGGAGGGGGGGGTCCTTCCTTGGTTCCCAGGGCTGCAGAGAGGGACGGGGGGGAAGGTGACCAGACAGTCCTCTGGCCGCCCCCACCTGGGAGCCCCCAGCCCCCCTGCCTGTCCCCCACTGCCCCGCAGCTGGGGCCTAACTCTCCTCCCACGCCTTCTCCCCGCCCAGGGAGCCACGAGGAGAGAGAGGTGCAGAGACGGACGGTGAGGGAGGGTGGCAGCCATGCAGTTACGGTGCGTGCGAGGGTCAGGGCAGAGCTGGAGACAGTGGCCTGGCCGCGCCCGCCCAGCCACCCCGGCCCACAGTGGTCCGATCGACAGTTGCCCCCCCATGGATCCTTCCAGACACCCACTGCGAAGTCAAGCCAGTTACTCCTCTTTTTCTGTTTACCAGGTTTTCTGACCCTCTCGTGTTTCCTAGGGACTAATTTTGCAAACCCCGGGGAATGTACCTCTTTGGGGCATTTTTTGTTGTTGTTGTTAAACCAGACTTCGCTTTCAAAAACCGCCGACAAAGCTCTCTGCCTGCCACCAGGCAGAATTTTTCATGAATTTTAAAACTTTTGCTCCAAGCAACTGTATGATTGGCAAGTCTGGCTGACCCCTGACTCATCTGTAAACTGGACTGCTGACTTCGTGACACGGCAGCTTCTAAAATCACATTTCTAAAGCAACTATCTGCTGTCTGCGTTTTCTTTTTCTCTTCTTTATACTTTCAAAATCATTCACGGCACAAGATCTCTTGACTTTTTTTTAAATTGGGTCTTGGCCCTGTTTCATCAGCACTTCAAATTAAAAAAGCCATGTCCATCAAGAAAAAGCAAATTTTCCAACAGGGGTGATGGATGGGTTGGAGGGGCGGGGAGAGCATTTATGATCCTACAAACTAAAACACTGGGAAGTGGAAAAAAAAAAGATGTGAGGGATATTGGTCCTGACAGTTCCTCGGCACATTAGCATCCTACAATCACAGATGAGCCTGACACCAAGATCATGGATATGTGGTCTGACTGGCGCTTAGTTAGGAATCTGACCCACTGCCAGTCCTGAAGCAGGAGCTAAAGCAGCAGAGACTGAGGTCTAGGGGAAATTCTTTTGTTTGGACTACACTGCTTCAAAAAAAGAGGTTGAATCTAATTTATATACAAGTTTTCACATAAATCTTGGTTGTCACGTGTGAATTTCTACATACACACGCACCTGCGTGTCTCAGCGTCTCAGTCAAGGTTTGAAACATTCTGAAAACATCCATTTCTGACTATCTTCTTGTTTCGACCAGATTGCCTCCTCCCTGTTGCCTAAGGCTCAGCATTTAGAGACCCTGTCACCCCCTGATAAAATCCAAGAGTTGTCATTTGCTCACCCCATTCCTGGAGCTGTGATGGCCCCAGAGAAGGTCAATATGTGCCCCTGTGTTCCTCTGGAAGATGCTTCCACTCTAGCAGAGGGTCAGCCCCATCTGCTCTGGGCTCAGTCATTTCATACCAGACACAAGGCCCTTCCCCACCCAGCCCTACAGAGGCAGCAGAAATGCACAGTGGGGACCCTACTGCAGGCTGGGGGATCCAACCCCAAGGGCCTCCAATGCATCATAGAAGACTTAAGTTTCAGCTTAAAAACGTGTGGATTTTGCACTCCTCTCAGAATACATCTGCAGTGTTCCCCTATCCCCCTGGCTAGCATTTTCAAGTAAAACTGATGCTCTTTCTATATAAAATGCCCACCTGGACCCCGAGGGCAGCCTGTATGCACACAGGCTCACTTCCCATCCACAGACTTGAGTCTCCATCTGAGACCCCAGCAAACAAGCTGGGTAAGTTTCTGGACAGCTGTGTGTGATTCTAACACTGTCCTAAATGCACCAGGAGGCCTTGAAATTGAACTCCATTAGAGACTCATTGCAGGCCTCCCCTCCCCCACCTCCAGCCTTTTATGTGCATCTGTATCCCCACTGCAAGGTTTATTTAGACCAGAGGAGGGGACACACTGAGAAAGGCTGCTTGTCACCACGGCTAAGCCGATGTGCGGTCCAGAGACCTCCATGACCTTACTCCCTAGTCTCCTCCTGGGTCCACACACCCAGTGTGACCTCCCCAGGGTGCACAGTGATGGGGGTGGGGTTGGGAAACAGGCACAGGGCTGGCGGCCTGCAGCGATGGATGGTTACCTGCTCCGGTGATGGCGGGCATGTTGAAGATCTCCGTCCCCGGCTGGCCGATATCTAGAGGGGAATGATAAGAAGGGTGAGGGCGACGGGCCCACGGATCCTGGAAATCATCTGCCCCGTCCCCACGCCCCGGCCACTCGCCCCGCTTCCCTGTCTGGTCTAGGCAAAGTGCGCTAGCCGGGAGCTTGTGCAGTGCAGCAGGGCTAGTCTTGGTCCATGGGATTCTCCTGGCAACAATACTAGAGTGGGTTGCCATGCCCTCCTCCAAGGGATCTTCCTGGCCCAGGAATCAAACTTGTGTCTCTTGACATCTACCTGCATTGGCAGGTGGACTCTTTACCACTAGCACCACCTGGGGCAGCACTTGAGAGTCTGTATTTCTTTTTTAAAAAGGCAGCCTGCCATACATAACGCCTCATTTGGCTATGTCTCGAGTCTTGGAAGCTTGACTACCCTGTGTATGTGCGTGCTAAGTTGCTCAGTCGTGTCTGACTCTTTGCAACCCCATGGACTGCAGCCCTTCAGGCTCCTCTGTCCATAGGATTCTCCTACAGATGGACCCTGAGCACTTGTGTGGAGGTTCTAGCACAGCTAGAGGGGAGCACAGAGCTACTCATATACCCTTGCCCAAAGAGGGGAAGGTCGTCATCTTCAACTGGGCGCACAGCTCTGGGAGGCACACGTGTGGAGCAGTGAGGGAGGAAGGGGGCGCCCGCCAGCCAGCCAAGTCAATCCTGATGATCAATGGGGTGACAGAGGTCACAGCCAGATGGCCCTGACATCTGAGACTTTGCATTCTGAGTCAGCTCTTGGGGGCTGCTCACCCGCTGGCCAGTGCACGGCACTTGACAAGGTTCTGGACTTAATGGCCTGGGCCAGGGACTGTCTGCAAGGTTGTGATGCCAGCCCCAGAAAAAGAAAAGGCTCTGCAAGGCCCTCGAGTTCCTCCCAACTAAAGAGCTCTTTGAAGCTGGTGATGTGAGGACCCTTCATTCATGGGTTTACCGGCTCATAGGTTCTCCTGAGCATCTGTTATGGGACAGGGGCTGTGCTAATAGGGGTGGAGAGCTGATCTAGGACTGACATCCAGGAACCACACAAACGGGAAAATCACAAATGTGAGGAACACTGTGAATGGGAGACATGCGTGACCCCCATCTCTGGTGCCCAATGTGAACTGGCCCATTCATGCAAATATTCCCTGAGAGCCCTCTGTGCGCTGGGCATCATTCTGGGCACTGCATTCTGTGCCACCAGATACCCAGAGCAAAAAGAGAGATCACCTTGGGCTCCTTGAACATGAGGTGACGGGCAAGCAGGAGAGGTGGTCGGCAGGTCCACCCGGCCGATCTGGTCCCCAGTCCCGCCCCCGTTATCCTACTCCCGGGGGAGGGGTGGGCCCCTTACTGTATTCTGGCTCATTCCGGTTGTGGGTGTTCAGCTTCTTGTTGATCTCCTGTTTCTTAGATTTGACCATGGCCGAGTTGCTCTCGGTCAGCTTGCTGAAGAACGCCGGCGGCTGGCTGGTGTTGCCTGGAGACTTGGAGCCCATCCTGTTGCAAGGATCAGACACCCCAGGTTAGTTCACTTGGTGCTGAGCTTGCACACCCTTGATGACGGGGCGCTGGCTGCCTGAGGTGCCTTAGAAATTCAGAATCATGCTTTTCCCACCCCCGAGCCTGCTTCCTCAGTCTCTTAGGGACCATGTCTTCTGAAATCCCCTATCCTTGGGCTCAGGTATCTCTGGAGAACCCCAGCTGTCCTGGTGGGCCATACCTGTCTGCTGGCCACAGTCAAACACCCAGAAAAGGGCTTGGGGAACCAAAATGGGCTTAGATCACACCTTCCCCTGAGAAGAGGGGGCTTTTTTCTCTGCCTCCATCCCAACCCTGTGCCCTGGCTGGGTCCAGAACATGTAGCTCTTTAAATCTCAGATTCTCAAGTGTTGGCAACAGCGGCCCAGCCTGAGCTGAGAGACCCAGCCCAAGACCCTGGAAGTTGCCATGGAGGTCTCCCAAGTTTCAACCTTGTTTAGTAGGTCTGAGGTCCTCAGTTGCACCCTGAAGCCCTTGTCAAGCCCCCAGTTGCACAGCGATGGACCGAGGCCACAGGTGGGCAAGGGCTGTAATCCTGAGCACCCCAGGAAGGGGAGGGGCCACCGAGAAGATACCTGGGCTCCGCCTGCTCCCCATCCCGGTACAGCAGCGGGTACATGGTGCCCCGCGGATGCCCAGGCTCCACCACACCCTCTGGCGGGGACACAGGCTCGATACCATCCTCCCCGCCGCCCAGGGCTGACGTCTTGCTTGGCTCTGGAGACCTGGGTGGAGAGAGGGGCCCGGCTGTGGTCGGAGCTCTGAGCCCTCCCTCCCGAAGGGGGCGCGCCCCTCCCTCCACTCCCCTGCAAGCTCTGCCTCACTCTAAACCAGAGCTTAGCACACTCTCCGTATAAGGAGCCAAACAGTACATGTTTCAGGGGTGATGGGCCAGTTGTGGCCTCGACTCTATTTTCCTTCACTTAAAAAGAATAATCCTTTAAAAACGTAAAACCGTCTTCAGCTCACAGACTGTGCAAGGACAAGCCATGCCGGGATGTGGCCCGTGGGGGGCACTTTGTTGAACCCTTGCTGCTACCCCACGCCAGGGACCCCACTGCTCCCCCAAAGACATCCTGCCATCTCCTTTCCTCTGTGTGCCACCTGGAGTGGCTCCCTCACCCTAGTGGAGTGGCTCCCTCATCCCTCCTCCTCCTCTCTGACCAGGGGCCCTAGGGGTAACCAGGAGCGTGAAGTGCACGTGTGTCTGCTAGGAGGCTGCTCTCACATCACACAGCTCTGCTTCGAATCCCAGCTCTGCCACTTACTGGCTGCGTCCCTGTGGGCAAGTGAGTCCACTGCTCTATGCCTCAGTTTCCTCATCTGTGAAATGGGGTAACACTGCCTATACTTCCCGAGGCTGTGGTGAGGATCCTGGTTGGCTTGTGTGAAGGATTTAGCTCGGTGCCTGGAACCCCCTCAGAGTGCGGCGTATGTGTCAGCTAGGGGTCCAGCTGCTCTGCGACCTTGAGCCTACTCCCCGCCCTCCCTGAGCCTCACCCTTCCCGCAGCAGACACCTAAGAAGCTCCTGGTGGGGACTGGCAAGGGGCCCCCGGTCTCCCACCCCTGCTCACCTCTTGCCCCCTTCACTGTGGGGTGAGCCACGGGCCTGGGTGCCGTGGTCTGGGGGTGGGAGGTAGAGGTCGCTGGGTGGGCGGCGAAGGTCCAGGACGGGGCAGCTGGCTCCGGGGAAGGAGTAGAGGGGGGCAGGGAGGGGCGCGCTTAGCTGCTGCGGGTGGTGCCGTGTGTAGTCCTGCGTGATGACCTCCTGCAGGCCAAAGGTCAGGGGAGACATGAAGGGTCAGGTGCCAGCCAGCTGTCAGAACCTTCCAGATGGGGTGAGGGCTGAGCTTAGCTTTGGGGGCAGAACTCTGGGGTCCTTGGCTCCCCAGGAGCTTTGAGATTGTCTGTAGCAGCTCAATGTCCCCTCACCCCAGCTCAATGCATGGGGTTAGGCCAGAAGTCCCCAGCTGGGTCACGAGATGGGTCGGATTCAACTGGCCAGCGTGTGTGAGGTATGGGTTGTGGATGGGCTTGTGCACCTGATGCCCCATCAGTGGAGGAGGAGGGAGGACAGCTACGGCACCTGAGTTGGACATGTGCCCTTGCCAGCCCCCAGATCCCTGGTTTGCCCCCCACCCCTACCCAGGACTCAGTTTACCCATTAGAAGAAATGTGGACCCTCCTCCCCTCCCTTTCTTGGGACCTAGTCCTGCCCCAGGTGCAAAGGCAATGATGAGGCAGGGTAGTTACACTGATGTGCTGTGCCAGGGTGACGACCCGCTGGTGACCTTTGACCCCCGGGGTAGTCTGGAGCAGTGGGCTGGACGAGGGCTGGCTCTCGGGAAGCGGCCGCAGGTGTGGGAGGTGTGCCGCCTCGCTGCTGAGCTTCCCAGGGCCTGCGGGCAGAGCAGGGCTGGTCAGGGCGTGGCCGGGGTGGGCAAGGCTGGTGCCCTCGTGGGGCTGCCGTCCTCAGATCCCGGCTCCGCCCTTTGAGCTGAGACACAGGGCTGACTCCACCACCTCTGAGTGCCTCAGCTTCCCTGTCTGTGGGGGGCAGGACCCCACCTGGCTGCTTGTGCCGCAGGTCTCCCTCCAGGTGGCTCTTGTCGAGCTCCTCCAGTTGCTTGGGGAGCCCCTTGTCGTGGGTCAGGCTGGGCGAGCTCACGGGGCTCACGGGCTCCACCCCGTCGGGGCTGTAGCTGCCGCCGTGATAACCTGCAGCCGGGCGAGGCCTTGAGTCAGGCCAAAGCCAGGGCCAGGGCTGCCCTTCCCAGCCCGCCCCTCCACGCTGGATGGGTTCCCCCGGGCCAGAGGCGGGGAAGATTTGGGCGGACGGAGTACGGGAGTGAGCTGGTGTGAGGGCTGCTGGCCAGCCAGGGGTGGGGACGTGTCGGGAAAGGAGGGTGAGACAGCACTGCGGAGAGAGGTGGACGGAGAAGAAAAGCAGAGAACGAGACACACAGGCAGACAGGTGGGGGGAGACGGAGAGAGACCCAGAGAGAGTGAGACGGACAGCAGCAAGGGGGGCAAGGGGGACGGGAGACAGACCCGGCTGGTGGGGGCCGGAGACAGGGCAGGTTTCGGGGAGGGGGTGCAGAGGCAGCGGACGGGTGGCGAGGGTGTGAGGCCAGGGTGGTGGTGAGTGACACTCGGATCCCAGGGTCGTCCCCCCCACATCCCCCTCTCCAGCACAGAGGAGCCCTGAGCTGGGGCTGGAGGTGGGAGACAGGCACAGAAGACTCCCCTCTTCCCCAGGAAAGCTGGCTGGTGGGTTGGCAAGGGAGACACGGCGCCAGAGCATCCCCAAGATCCCCTCACAACCTGGGCAGAGAACGCAGGGGCCAGGTTCCCAGCTCCTACTGGGAAGCGGGAGAGTGCTTCTCTTTCCTCCCCGACATCCCCCCCACTGTACACCTCGGGGGCAGTGGGGTGGGGTGGGGGAGGCGGCCTCCAAACCACACACAGCAGCAGGCAAAGGCGTGGGCCTGCGCCCCTCTGCAGCCCCGCTCCCCAGACAAAGGTGCAAAGGGGAAGATGGGAGGCGCGGCTGGAATCAAAATCACAGATCCATTCATTAAAGGAAAAAAAAGCGAAAATCCAAAAGAAAAAAGAAAAATCATGATAAAAACGATGTGCAAATGATGAAGTGCTCCCCCCTCCGGTCAGAGGGGTGGGAAGGCACAGCTTGAGGAATCACCAGAGCGTGCAATCGACGAAGATGAGCTTCAAAACAAAGTACCAAAACCAACGAAAAACGGGGGAGGGGAAAAATAAAAAGCAGAGATCTGAAAATATCTTTAGGCCACAAGACGGGGTGGGTGGGCGGCGGGGCCGGAAGTCTTACCATCGCGAGGGGAGTCGTTGGCCAGCGAACCTCCTTCTCGCGGCCCTTTATCGTGAGCAATTTGACGCATGATTATCGCGTCTATGAAGGTGGCCGCTGTCAGGGTGGTCTTACCCAGAGAACGGAGTTCCAATTCCTGGATGGAAAAGGGTTTACTTTGAGTCTTTTCCCGGTGCAGGTCCGCAGCTGAGGTGGGGGGCGCCGGCTGGTCCGGGCTGGCATGGTGGGACGTGAGGCTCTTCGCTGGGGCGCGAGTGATGGCCGCGTGGCCGGAGCCGGGGGGCGCCAGGGGCCGAGGCTCAGAGCCCTTGCTGGGGGAGGAAGCGGGCTCCAGCCCAGCACGGGCCGGAGGCTTGGCGAGGAACGTGTGGCCAGTGTCTGCGCGGGGCCGCTCAGGCCGGGCAACCCGAGGGGCCTCCTTAGGCAGCAAGACAGGCTCCATGAGGGTGGGGTAGACCCCGTCAAGGGTGCCGCCCAGTGGGCAGTGGGTGGCGGGTGGGAATGTGGCAGCTGGGCGGACAGGCGAGGAGGTGGAGGTGGACCTGGGGGAGGAGAGAGGGAGGGTCAGCAGCTGCAAGAGCCGCAGCTGCAGCCCTTGAGGCTGAGGCAGGGTCACTCCCTCACTTTGACACCCTGAGGGGTCGCCACTGCCCAGAATAGCTCCCACATTCCCCAGAATACACCCTCCCAACTGTGGCCTGTGAGACCCCATACCATAGGGCCTCACCTACCCCATCCACCCATCCATCTACCCATCCATCCATCCACCCACGCACCCATCCATCTATCCATCCATCTACCCATCCACCCATCCATCTACCCATCCATCCATCTACCCATCCATCCACCCACCCACGCACCCATCCATCCATCCATC
>SJYA01002444.1:1359011-1393015 GCA_006410615.1 Neotragus moschatus
CATCCATCCATCCACCCACGCACCCATCCATCCATCCATCCACCCACCCATGCACCCATCCATCTATCCATTCACCCATCTACTCATCCATCCATCCATCTACCCATCCATCCATCCATTCACCCACGCATCCATCCATCTACCCATCCATCCACCCATCCACCCACGCACCCATCCATCCATCCATCTACCCATCCATCCATCCATCCATCCACTCACGCACCCATGCACCCATCTACCCATCCATCCACCCATGTACCCACGCACCCATCCATCCACCCATCCATCCACCCACCCATCCATCCACCCATGCACCCATCCATTCATCTACCCATCCACTCATGCACCCTCCATCCACCCATGCACCCATCCATCCATCCACCCACGCACCCATCCATTCATCTACCCATCCACCCATCCATCTACCCATCAATCCATCCATCTACCCATCCATCCATCCATCCATCCACTCACGCACCCTACATCCAACCATCTATCTACCCATCTACCCATCCATCCACCCACGCACCCATCCATCCACCCACGCACCCATCCATCTACCCATCCACCCACGCACCCATCCATCCACCCACGCACCCATCCATCCATCCATCCATCATCCCATCAACCCAACTTACTGAGCATCTACTATGTCAGGCACTGTTCTAGACATCAGAGATAGGACAGTGCACAAAACAGACAAAAGTGCCTTATGTTCTAGGCGAGGAGATACACTACACACAGGCTCATATGATAACATGATAAATTAAACTCCTATTATTGTGGCAGTTGCTTGAAGGTAACGATTCTGGGTGGAAAACAAGCGAACAGCAAGGGAGCTCTCAGGCATGGGTAGGGTGGGGTGTCTCCCTGAGGGGCTGGCCTATGAGCTGGAGAGGAAGTGACCAAGCCCTGTGAAGAATCAGAATGCCAAGGGTAAAGGCCCTGAGGGTGGGCCAGGGTGGGTGGTTAGAGGAAAGGGCAGGGGCGCCCAGTTCTTTCACCTCAGCCACCAGGGGCCACACAGGGCTCCTTGCTGTCTTCTTTGCCCAGAGTGCTCTCCTCACTCCAATTGGGCTGGGGCTGGCTACTCGAGAGTCCTCTTCCTTCAGGGAGCCTTCCCTGATTGCTGCCTTGGTCTAAACCATAAGCCCTAAGAGGGCAGGGCTTGCATCACCATGTCCCCCGTACCCAGCACAGGGCAGAAGACCCACTGCAAGCCCACCAGGAGGAAGAAATGCACAAATGCACTCCCTCTGACCTTCAAAGGTTAGTGTAATTATCCCCATACTGCAGATGAGGAAATAGGCTTGGACATGAGCTGGCCTGACTCTCTCTCTTGTTGGCCTCTCTTTCTAGTCCAATGTTTCCATGAGGAAGTCTTTCACTAACCCTCACCCCAAGGGTCTCCCTCAGCTGCCACTGGGGAAGGCTTTAATGTTCCTGCTCCAGCTTCTCACCGGCTGTCGCTGGTGGGAGCTCCTGTCTGGGCACCCTCCTGTTAAGAGTCAGGTGCTCCTGTTCTGTGTAACTGCTGGGAACTGACTCGGTGGACACCAAGGCGATGCTTCTGGTAAATGATGTTGTTATTTTTTTGTAACTGGAATTGTGGTGGGGAGGGCATGATTTAGAGCAGCCAAGTGTGGGGAGACTTGCATGAAGGGACACTTCATTTTGGAAGAAGCAGCTGCCTCCACACAGGTGCCTGGGCAGGGAGGGACCCTGGGGAAACTCCTGCCCCCAGTCAGGCAGCTCAGCCCACAGGCCTTGGGCAGCGGTAGGAGGTGGGTCACCAGTGGGGACTCGGGCCTGTTGTGATCGGAAGTGGGCTCTGGGGACCAGACACATCCGGGGCCTCTGCAGGCTCTCCATCTCCAGGGAACCTCTGGACTTGGTCCAGACAAGAGGCACCTGATCTTGTCCTCCCTGTGGGGCTCTGCTGAATCCCTGGAGGAGCAGGAGAGCCTCTCCTCACAGTCCTTGCCCTGACTCTTCCTCTCTGCGCCACAGACTCCATTCCTGAACTCTACAAGCTACCCAGCTGCTTACCTATCCACCCACCCAACTCCCCATCCACCTACTCATCCATCTATCGACCNTCCCTGTGGGGCTCTGCTGAATCCCTGGAGGAGCAGGAGAGCCTCTCCTCACAGTCCTTGCCCTGACTCTTCCTCTCTGCGCCACAGACTCCATTCCTGAACTCTACAAGCTACCCAGCTGCTTACCTATCCACCCACCCAACTCCCCATCCACCTACTCATCCATCTATCGACCCAAACCCCATCCACCTACCCAGCTCATCACCTATGCCCCTCCCCATCTACCCACCCGCCCACCTGTCATCTAACCCAACTATATATTCCTCCACTTACCCAACCCATCATCCACTTATTCCCCCATCTACCCTCCATCCACCTATCTAACCATCTAGCCATCCAATTAGCCTCCCATCAATTCATCCACCTATTCACCCAGGTCTAACCATCAGTCCATTCGTACACCCACTGTCATCTGTCTGTCCACCCACCTATCCATTCATCTAGTCTGCCATCCATCCATCTACCACTGACCCACCTATGCACCTACCTACTCACCTGTCATCCATCCACTTATCCATCCACATAAGTGGATAATATCCAGTTATTCAAAGCTATTACAACCCATCCATCTAACCAAATCACCCGTCAATTTACCTCCTCACCCAACTTCTGCCCACTCATCACTCACCCTCCCATTTATCCCCTGGTCCATTGGTACCAGTGCACATCCCTCCACCTGTATCCAGCGACCAGCCCCCCACTCCTCACCACCTTCCCCCACCATGGGCTTGTCTCCACCCCTGTGCCAACCTGGCCCACCTCAGGACCGTGGGTGTGCTGGGCTCCACAGAGGTGATGATGCTCTTCATGCCCGTGTTGTGCAGCACGCTGGGCCTCTGCTGGATGGCATCCTGGGTCCGCGGTGAGATGGGAGAGTGCTGGTGGGCGTGGGAGTGGGAGGCGGGGCGGCTGCTGCTGCTGCCCCCACCCCCACCACTGCCGCTGCCTCCACTGCTCTGCTCGGTACCTGGGGGACGCAAGCTGTGCTATCAGACCCCTGGTGCGGCTGCGAAAACCCTGCCCCTGCCCCCGGGGCGTGGGCTGGGGGCTCGGCCATCCTACCGGGCCTCCAGATGGGCGCGTGCTCTACAGTGGTGGTGGACGTGAGGATGGACTTCTCCCGCTCGCGCTCGCGCTCACGATCACGCTCCCTTTCACGCTCCCTCTCGGTAGAGGACGTGGCGGTGGGTTTTGTCAAGTGAGTGGGGCCTCCTGGAAGCCCAAAGGCCTGCGGCTCAGCCCCAGGGACAGGAAGCCCACCCCCCAGACTCATGTTCCCAGATGGAACAGAGAGGGCAAGGCATCTGCCCAAGGACGCCCAGCACTGGGGTGGGGGCATCACCTGGGGAGAGCGGGGAGCTGCTGAGCCGGCTGCTGAAGTGCTGGGGTGCGGTGGGGAGGTAGGCGAGGCGGTCCATGGCGGTGGCTGGAGTGCCTGGTGTCGGGGGCACCAGCACAGGCAGGTGTGGCACTTGAGACAAGTCGATGATGCCTGTGAGAGAGGAGGTGGGGCTGGGGACTGCAGCCACTGGGGAGGAGAGGAGTCAGGCTGCCTGCTCGCTGGACCGGACCACCCGCTGGAGCACCACACACCCTCTGAGAAGCAGCACTGCCCCGTGCTCCCTCCTGGGTGCCCGCCCTAGGTCTGAATGCCTGCAGCTCACAGCCCCTCCTCCCTTTGCTTGCAAGCCCTGAAGCAGAGGAAGCTTGCAGGTGGTGCCACTGCACACTGCTCTGCCCCTTTTGCCTGTGACCCTAGGCCATCAGTTGCTTGTATTCAATCCCCACTGTTTGAAACACCTAGTGTGACTAGTTTTAACAACTGGACCCTAACAAGGACTTGGTGTTCCGAAAGAACATTCCAGAAGTGTTTCTAGAGAGTATAATATTTGTGTGCAAAGTAACCACAGGTTGGTTGCTCATCAAGGGAACAAGAAGTTCAAACAGCCTTACATTTTCATATTTTTTTTAAAGGACCACATCCATCAACAGGACACACACAGTACGCGCAGCCCACGGGTCATCCAGGATACAACCACACACAACTCCAAACCACGGGCAGTGTGGCGGTGAAGACGTGGGCTTTCACTGCCATGGACCTGGGTTTGATCCCTGGTCGGGGAACTAAGATCCCACAAGCTGCGAGGTGCAGCTGAAATATACTAAGAAGTTAAAATAAACCACTCGCTAGGTCTGTGTGTGCTCTCAGCAAGGTGACACCACCCGGGACTCTGGTGATCACTCTCGGCAAGGACAGGTGTACAGGCGTGGGCACGTGCGTGTTCTGTGCTTTCCGGAACCTGGGCAGACCAGGGATGAGGCCAACTCTGGGTAGAGGGCCCCGCCCGCCCGTGTGCCTGGCGGCACCCCGGCCCACCCACCTCGCGGGCCGGTGGCGTAGCTGAGCGCCAGCGAGGGCTCGCGGGGTGACAGGCCCCTCAGCATGTCGGCTCGCTGGGCCATGGCGGTGGCCGCGTTGTGGTGCATCTGCTGCGAGGTGATGTAGTCGTTGATGATTGTCTGGCGGTTCTCCAGCGCCGCTGTGTCGGGGTAGCCGCGGATGAGGTAAGGCGGGTACAGGTGTGGGTAGGTGGGGTTGGGGGCCAGGTGCCGGGGCAGGTAATAGGCAGCGGCTGCCAGGAGAAGGGGAATAAGTTCAGGCCGGCCCACACTTTGGCTGGGAACGCCTCTCTGCCTGTCTTAATGCCCCCACAGCTTCTCCCAAACACTCCCACAAAACAGAATTGAGAGCCTCCAAGTGGAAAAACCCCTGCTCTCCAACATACCCAAGGGTGCCTCTTATTGATAATGTTCTTGGGATCGAAATTCACCCAAACACAGGGTATCCGAAATCTGGATCACAAAAATACCTAAGGGCTGCGTCCTTTCACACAGATTTTCAGATCATGTCGGTTTGGGGAATGCACACCCTTGAGCCCTCTTTTGATACATTTGTAATTTTCAAGGCGCTGATAAGTCTCACAGAAAAAGAAAACCATTGAAACAATGTTTAACCCAGCATGACCCTGAGAACCCCCCCCTCAACCCCGCAATGAGAAATTCTTTCTCACCTCAACTGCTGACATGACTGCAATGTTGGGGCCCTCCCTCTCCCCGCCCTGCATGCCTCAGTTTCCCCTTCTAGTGGAGCCTAGTTGATGCCTGAGGAGCCCGTGGGCTGACCCTGATGCTACAGGGTTCCCTGGGTCTGGGACAATCACCTGCATCCAGAGGGATTCCTCGGGGTATGGAGGTGGGGTCGAAGGCCAGTGGTATGTGTCCACGGTACAGGTCCACGCCGCTCACCCCCCGGAGCAGGTGCTCGTAGGGTGAGATGGGGTGGGGGTGGTGCTCAGGCACGCTGCTGTGTGGGGACTTGGCAATCTCCCGGGGCGTGGATGTCAGCTTTCGGTCCTGGGATGCCTTGCTGGACGAGAGACTGCCTGTGGGGATGAGCCGAGTGTGGATGGCATCGGACCTCAGACACAGGTGTCCCACCCCCTGCATGGGGGCTGCCGAAGCTAGTGCTTATGGGAAATCGTTTGAGGGTAGGGTCTCTGGGGTCCCAGGAACCCGGGGACATCTCTTCGTCCATCCATTTGCCTCTAGTTCATTTTTCCTTTTATTTACTCGTTCACTCATTTGCTTCTGCTTTTTGTTCTTCTAAGAAGCTCACCCATTCTTCTGTTCCCTTTTCTGCTCATTCATTCAATCAACCAAAAATGTTTATCACGTGTCTGCGATATGCCTAGTACTTTCTAAGAGCTGGGGCTTCCTCACCAAACCAAACAGGAAAACCCCGGCCCCCATGGGGCTGATATTCAACGTAAAAGGCAGATGACCAACTAGTCATCAAAAAAGAATTCCAAGGTAATAAGTCCTCTGAAGAAAAATTTAAACTGTGATAGAATGTGACCAGAATAGTGAAAGGAGAGGGTAACCATAAGTAACCTCCCTGACAATGTGACATTTGAACAGAATCCTGAAGGGCAAAAAAAACCAGTTAGGTAAAGATCTGAAGGGGGGAGGGTGCATTTCAGGCATAGGGAAACTGCACGTGCAATGGTCCTGAGCAAAGAAAGCTGAGTGTGGTCAAGTAACAGAGATAAAGCCGTGAGATGGAAAGGCGCGTGGAGCCAGATCCTGCATGGCCATGGCGGAAAAACGGTGATTTTATTTTTCCCCCCTAAGAGCAGAGAGAAGTCACTAGAAAGATTTAAGCAGAACAGTGGCGTAACTCATGTAAATAGTTCAAAGAAGTATTCTGGCTGCCGTTTTGGGGAGCAGATTATAGCAGCACATGAGTAGTCAGGGAAGCCAGGTGGACTGGAGGCGGCAGGGAGATGCAGAGAATTCTGAGGATGGTTTGGAGGCAGAACCCACAGGTTTGGCAGGTGGGCTGCCTGTGGTGGCCCTGAGGATGCTCCTGAGCTAAGGAGTGGACGGTAAGGCAGTTTTCGGAGATTAGAGCCGACGGCGGCCCCGCCCCCGCCTCGCTCTCGCCCCACCCCTCCTTGGGCCCTGCCCCACGCACCCTCCTGCAGGCGTGGGGTGGGCTCCCGTGTGGTCACTGGTGATCCGCGGGGTAGGTGGCCGGCGAAGGGCGCCGCATGGTCCTCGTAAGTCAGGGGGCTCTGTCGCGGCTTTCCCAGCTCAGGCACAATGACCGGGGCCCCCCGGGTGATGGAGCCCCCCGAGCTGCTGGCAGCACCCGACCGGCTCTTCAAGCTCTCCTCGTAGCAGGCGCGCTCCAGCACCCGGGTGTCGGCCATCGCGTCCAGCGGGTGCACAGCCGGGAACGTCCGGCCTGGACTGCCAATGAGGGAGCGCACGTCGTGCTTTTTGGAGCCAGTGGAAGATGCGCTGGTGTCATACTTGAGCGGGGTGCCCTGGGGCGGGGGGGGGTGCGGAGGGAAGAGGGGACGTGACCACCAGCGGCACAACCTCACTGAGCCTCAGTTTCTCTGCTAGGAAATGGGAGAGACATCTCACGCTCCAGGGGCAGGGGTGAAGGGCTTTGCTAAGCCTAAGATGAGCCCACCTGCCCTTGCCCTGCCCACCCCTGGCCCCCAGAGCCACCCTGGGGACTGCAGAAGGGGGCACAAAGTGCAGAGGTCACCCCTTCCTGAAGCAAGTGGGAGACCCTCAGTTGGCCCTTGAGATTTGCTGGAAAGAAACTTAACAACCCCATGAGGGTAAATGCCTTCTTCCCATCAGTCTGGGACCCTCCTTGACCCACCCAAAGCCAAGCCAGAAAATCCAGCCGTAAAATCCAGTTCCACCACCCTGAGGTTCAAGTCTCAGAGGTCAGGCCTGAGGTTACGTCTGCTCTTGGGCCAGAAAGGGCAGCTGAAGGAACAGAGATCATGATGAAACTGTAACCCGGCTGCCTGGGAGAAGACCCCACCCTGTCTAATCAGGCCTGGGAAACCCAGGGTACAGTGGGCTCTGTGTCTTTGCAAGTAAGAGGACTCTGTTTTTATTCACAAATGTTTCACTTACTTTCTTAAGAAGGGGAAAAGCCCTCATTTTAGAAAGAATATTCTAGAATCAGACTGGCCTCCCTTTTGGATCTATGATGGACTCTTGCCAGTGACCCACAACTGCCTGGAGGCTGAGCGCCAAACCTGACCCCTGGCCTTCGACGGCCTTCCCACCGCTCCTGCCTTCTCCCTGGGTGCTTCTGAGCCTTGACTCAACTGTGAGGCCCCTTGAACACCTCCCTACCACTTCTCAGCCATGCAGTTCCCCATGGATTTCATTCTCCTTCCTGTTCACATCTCTGACCCAGTGAAGACAGTGGCCCTTAGGTCCTCAGAGGGACCAGCTCCTCAGAGTCAGAGTTCATCTTCCCCTTCCAGGCTGGGGCTTCTGGGGGGCCCAGTGCCACAGGCAGTGGATAGGCGCAGGGGTGGGGTGGGGATGCAACCTGCCAGAGGAGGCCAAGACGCAAAGATGCTACAGATGTAAGGACATCTGGATTTGAGATTCACAATGGCCATTTACTTGCAGTGTGACCCTGGACAAGTTGTTTAACCTCTCTGAACCTGTTTCCTCACCACTAAAATGAGGACACCTCACAACACTGTTGTGAGGGTTACATAAGTCATTATGCCAAGTTCTCAGGCAGCAAGCACCTGGCTCACACTTAGGGTGCAATCAAGCTTTATTATACCTAGCTCTGGGCTCTCAGCAAGCTTCTTGACCTCCCTGGGCCTCAGTTTTTCCATCTGAAGAGTGGGGGTGATGGGTATAACTTCGTGCTCAGATGCTTCAGTTATGTCTGACTCTCTGTGACCCTATGGACTATAGCCTGCAAGGCTCCTCTGTCCATGGGATTCTCCAGGCAAGAATACTGGAGTGGGTTGCCATGCCCTTCTCCAGGGGATCTTCCCAGTCCAGGGATCAAACCCTTGTCTCCCGTGTCTCCTGCATTGCAGGTGGATTCTTTACCCACTGAGCCACCTGGGAAGCCTGGGTATGACTCTCCTGGGCTGTAAATACAACTGAATGAGGTCATGAGTATAATATAAAGCCCCTGCTATTGACCCTGGAATGGGCGTAAGGACAACTCAGTAGTGAGCAGCCGTGTGACCTTGGGTGTGGCTCTCAACAGATCCAGGCCTCAGTTTCCCCATTTGCAGGGGCCAGAGCCATGCCTATTGGTATCCTCTGCCCCGACCTTGGCCCCCGTACCTGCGTGATGGAGCCCTCCTTGAGCGGCCGGGGGGCCAGGGGCAGCTCGGGCGTGCGCCGCAGCTCCTCCCGTGGAATCTCGTGGATGGAGCGGCCGGCCTCCTTCACTGTTGCCACCAGGCCCTCGTGGGCTGGCTTCAGCTTCAGGGGACCCAGGGCCTCCAAGGGCCGGGCCTTGTAGGCCTCAGCCAGATCCCGAGGGGGCGGAGGCGGCGGTGGCGGCGTGCCCTCGCGCTTCAGGAGCTTGGCCTCCCGGCGCTGGTAGTCTTCCTGGGCCTCCACATAGGACCGTGGGATCCCTGCCAGGGAGGAGGGGGCGCTGACCTGTGTGCACTTGCCTGCCACCTTACTCATCCTAACCTGGGGCGGATTCTGAAGCCTGACTACCTGGGTTCAAGTCCTCACTTGCTGTGTGACCTTGAGCACATGACTTGACCTCTCTAAGTCTCAACTTCTTCATATATAGAATGGCAGTATTAACTGAAGCACCTCACCAAGTCATTCACGTTCAGTGGGATGATACAGATACAAAGCATGTTAAAAAGTACCTGGCTTGCCCCTGACCAGCCAGGAGAACGTGGGTGTCTTCCTTTTGGAGGCTGTTCCATAAGATGATGAACAGAGAGTGCTTGGGGTAACACCCAGCAGAGCACAGGAGATGCTCAGTAAATGAGAGTAAAGGGTGATGGGCAGTAGTTGGCTTTCAAGTTTGGTTTTCATGCCCTGCTCTGCCTTTCAACCTGCACCCGTACCTGTCATGTACACCTGTGTCACATGCCTTCCCCGGGTGCCCACGGCACTCTGCTATGCCTCCTCTCCCCTGCCCATCTTGACTGTGAACCCAAGGGCCTGCGGCAGCTGGGCACACTGGGAGCAGAGGCAGCATACCTTGCGTGATGGAGCCTCGGATATGGTGCTGCTCTTTGAGGTGGTGGGGGCTGTGTCGCTCGGGCGGGATGGCGCGGCCCATGAGACCTGGAGGGGGCGGGCGACAGCATCATCCCACGGCTCCGTGACCCGGCCTTGGGAAGTGACCAGCCAGGGTCTACAGCCTCCGCCTCCCTCCAGCGGGTCCCTCCAGCCACCCAGTCCCCGAGCTGACGCTGATGGTGGTGGTGAGAGGACCCAGCTGGCAAGTGGCCCGCTTTCTGGGCCCTGTGCTACCTCCGGATGGAGCCTCTGAAACACCCAGCCTCAGCTTTCCTATCTGTAAAGTCGGGATAACTATTCCCACGCTCCGTCCAGGGGGAGCTGATGTAACCCAGCAAGTGGGGAAGCCCCCAGGGCAGGTTCTACAGCCCCCGCTCCACCCCCAGAGTCAGGAGCCGGGCAGGGCACACACCTTCAATGCTGGCCGAGGAGATGGCCCGGCTGACGCGGCCCTCCATCATGTCATAGGTGCGCTTGGGGGCGGCCGTCTCGTGGGGAGGGCCCGAGCTGCTCCTGCCGTCCTCCTTGGAGCACTGGGGTACGGACATGCCACCTGGAAACCAGACCACGCTCACGATGCAAGGCAGCCCCGGGAGGCTGTGTGCACCAAGCCCAGGGCCAGCAAACGGGAGGGTCGGAGGGCGACAGCATCTCAAACAGACCCCCGTCATGAGCGCCCATCAGCCTTGCGGCTGAAGCTGGGCCCAGCTGGGCCTTCCCACAGGAACCCCCAGCTGACAGTCCAGCCCAGGGCCTGCTCTGCTGGTTGGTAGGTCTGTGCCTTTGACTGTCCACAGGCATGTAAGTCTGTGCACAGACGAGTACTCGTGGGAGCGGACATGTGACGTGAACGTGCGGAACCACGTGCATGTGAGCAAAGATGTACCAGCCAAGTGTGAACGCGCAGGGTTGGCACAACGATCCTTGTGTATAAATGTGAATCTGTGTGTGTGTGCACCTGTCCACTGTGAACGTGAGGCCACGTGCAAAAAACCACGTGCATCTGTGTCCACGTGGGGAGAGTGAGTGTCTGGTTGAGGTGGGAGGGACAAGGAGGGTCCACAGCACGGGTGGCCTCATCCAGCCAGGCTGAGCCCAGAGGGTGGGCACGTCAGGCTGGGCACACGGGTGCTCGTCAGGCCATGGGTCTGAGCTGCCAGGAGGGGGCCCCCGAGGAGGTCACGGTTCGGTCTTGCCCATTGGGCTGGGGCTCCTGAGTCGGCCTCTCCTTCCAGGGGTGGCGGAGTCTGTGGGTATCAGAAGCAAGTCCTGCATGCCCCAGGCCGGCCCCTTAGGGTAAAGGGCACCCGGGCTCTCACGGATTTCCATCACGACCCCGAGGGATCCTCAGAGCAGGAGCTCCTCCACAGGGTTACAAACTAGTGGCCAGCAGATAGACGGTATCACCGCTCCTAATTTTTCTCAAAATTGATTGCTGATGTTTAAACCAGGAGATGTCAGATAAAAATGGAGAGATCAGAAGTCTGGCTGGCGAGCTTGCACTTGTTACAGGGTGACAATGAGCTGTCGGAGAACAGAGGCAGGGGCCCCTGTAGAGACGGCCGTCACTCTCAGGGTTGCCATAGTCTCCTCCCCGCTAGCTACCGCCTGCCACTGGCATCACTAGTCCCCAGGCCCCAGGAAGCAAGTTGAGAAATGAAAAGCCTTGACCGACACCCATTCTGCGGATGCTAAACCTAAGGCCTGTAGGAGCTCAAGAACTGATCTGGAGGCCTGAGCCGAGATGCCACCCAGGGCTCCCTGCTCACCCTGACTGCCTCTCTGTCCGCCCTTCCCAGGGTGCCTGGCCATCCCCCAGGGCACTCAGCCAGGTACTGAGGCTGGCACAGAACGCAGCTGACAGCCTGTCCCCAAGGCTGTCTCCACCACTTGGTAGCAGAGAGAGGCAAGTGCCTAAGCCGCATGGTACCACCTTCGCTTCCCAGGACCTGGGGGGGCCGTGGGGGCTGGGGGCTGGGCTGGTAGAGGCGGATAGTGAAGAAAAAGCACCCACCCATTGGAGAAGAAGCAATTTGCAGCCCTACAGCTGCCAGCGGCTGAGAGGGGCTCCCATTAGCGGCTTTTATCTCTGTACCCCTGGGTGCCCAAGGCTGCCAGGAAATTGACATCTCAGCCCTTGATTCCCTTAATTCCTTCCAGGCAGGGCTCCTGGGTGGGGAAGCAGAACCTAGGGAGGGTGAGTGGAGTGAGGAGCACTGAAGTGGGGGGCCCAAGGTGTAAGGGGCGGCGTGTCACTGGTTACCACCCCTGCCTGCCACCCTCATGCCGTCAATCAGAGAGCGCAGCCTTTGCCAGGGCCAGAGGCCTAGGGGTGTGAGTTGGGGGCTTCTGCTCCCTGGGCCTGTTCCTCCACTTGCAAGGCTAGCCGTAAGTCTGCTTCCTAAACTGTAAAGAACTAGGCAGAGGTGGGAGGCAGCTAAGGCCGATCTTCACCTGCTCTGACTTACATACCTACAGGGACAGGGAGGTCATCACCTCTCTGATTGTGCTTCCTGGTGTCACCCCAGCCCTGCCTCATGAGGAACCCACCTCAATGGACCAAAGACTCTCCCCACCCCCGTCCCAGGGCTCCTGTTCTCTGAGGGGTACAGAAGAACCACTGGACACCACTGTACCTCAGCTCCCACACCTGGAAAATGGGAAGACAGTCCTTCACCTCGGCTCTCAACCACACACAGCTGATAGGAGGGCAACACACTCCCCCAGGCTTATTTTCTGAAGACATCTGGCTGCTCTTTAACCCCAACCATATTTTCTGGAAACTTCTCTTTTGACCAGCTCCAGAAACACCAAAGTCTAGGGTTTGGTGAATAAGCCACAGTGGATACAGACACATTTAATGACAAGATTAACAAGGTGACTTTCCATTTGCACCTGGCGGGGGGGGGGGGGTTGTCCTGAGAGCCTTCTGAGGGGCCTTCATCTGCTGGACCCTCAGCCCCTGGCATGTGGGTGGCCCCCAGTAAACATCAAGTGACCAGATGAACAACCACCTGCACGTCCCCACTGGTCCTTTACCTCAGGAGTCCTTGCCGGACATCAAAGAGCCCTGAATGGGACAGCCTGCCCAGCCCATGCCCGCCCACCAGCTTCTCACAACCATGGCAGCATCACTCACCCTCGTAGGATAGCACATGGCCCTTCTTGCCCTCGTAGATAACGTGGCCCTTGGGCAGCCCATCCTCCCGGCTGCGGTCCAGGCGGCTTGGGCTGTCCTCACCGATGATCCTGGTGATGGTTCCCTTGTACAGGACATCAGCCGGCGTGCCCTGGGGGTGTGGAGGCGGGTGATCACCTGCAGGCTCTGGCCAGGGACCACACCCACCACCAACTCGCCAGACATGACCAGGATGTGTGCATGTGTGCCTTCCAAATCCACATATGTGTATATCACTGCATACGTGTTTGTACACATGCGGCTTCAAAAGGGAAGGCAGAGGGTATTCCCTGGTGGTCGGTTAGGACTCCATGTTTTCACTGCCGACACCCAGGTTCAATTCCTGGTCGAGGAACTAAGGTCCCGCAAGCTGCCGTGTGGCCAAGAGAAAAAAGAAAAAGTGGGGGAGGCAGAGCCCTCCAGAACACAACCACACGGAACAAACATCAGCAATATTATGAATAATAAGCTCTGAACCCTGTACAGGTATCGACTCATTTAATCCTGGAAACAACCTGAGTCAGGTAGAACTGTGCCTATTTCAGATGAGGAAACCGAGGCACCAAGACACCAGGCAGCTTCGCCCAGGGTCACCTGGCTAAACGAGGGCAGAGCCAGGCTGGGAAGCCAGGCAGTCTGGTCCCGGGCCTGTGCTTCTACTTGTACTACGTGAATTGTACTTTCTCAGAGCCTGGATGCTATGATGTCAGTCCACGTGCCTGTGACTGCATGTCGCTCCCTAAACGAGAATGGGGACTCACATCAGGGCGGGACACCAGAAATCTGAGCTCTGACACAGGGTTTCTCAGCCTCGGCACTGTGAGCTGTGGGGCCAGATGCTTCTCCGTGGTGAGGGCCACCCTGGGCACTGCAGGACGCTTAGCAGCGCCCCCTACCCTGGCACCGTGGGCTCTACCCACTAGAGGGCATGTGATCCCCTCAACCTGCCCCTCCAGACGTGACAATCAAAGACGTCCCCAGACACTGCCCAGTGTCCCCTGGAGGATAAAACTGCCCCCATCAGGAACTACGGCCTTAGAGGGACTGTGCTTCCTATTGAGGAGTGTATTCAGGCAGACAGAAGATAGCCCCATGGGGTAGCATCCTGCCTTGGGTGACTTCCAAGAACATGAGTGTGAAGGTCAGAATATGAATCTGGAGTCAGACTGCTGGATGGCAAACAGCAGCTTTACCAACGAGTTGCTGTGTGACCTCTGTCAAGTCACTTTGCCTCTCTGAGCCTCAGTCTGTACATCTGCAAAACAGACACAATCTCTGTCTACGACTCTCGAAGGCACTTGGCATAGACAAGCTGTCCCCAGATCAAGATGTCTCTCTTCTCTTTCTATGAATCCAAGAGCCGATTCAGAGATGTAAGTCTGACCGTGTGCCAAGCCCGGGACTGGTGCCCTTTGCATCTCCCCATGGGAGCATCTCTGCCAAGAAACATCCTTCTGTGGGGTAAAGGCAACAACTGGCACCCCCTGGGCTTTTATCCCAAATCCTGGTCTTCAAGGAGGAGAAAAACAAAATGCCCTAACAGATCTCCAGACAGGTCTCCCCAGATGTCTCAAAGCAGACACCCTAGATAGGATCCCTTGGTCACACTTTAGAAGACTTGTGCGCAAACAGCATAGAATAAATGGGCTTCAGTTTGGATGACAGTCCAGCGGTGGACAGTCACCTCTCTCCTCAAAAGGGCATAGGGCAAAGGAGCCAACTGCATGTCATCAGGAAAGGCCTCTACCAGGGGCAGCTGACATAAGCACACCCACTGTAAGTCTACGTGTGTACGACTTTGGGTGTGTGTTTGTGTACGTGTGAGTCTGTGTGTTTGTGTTCCCTGCACAGATTTCATCACCACCTGGTCGGGAGGCTGTGGGAAAGTCTGACTCGCACACATCTGGCAGCTGCCACCCTCTGCCGACAACCATCACAGGGGTGTGAATGACCGACACGGCTCGGGTCACGGCCACCTGGAAAGCAGAGGCCGACGGATGCCCAGGCACTTCAGATGGCAACCTTTAATCCCAAACCACTCTATGAGAATGACTCAGCAGGACTTCCCTGGCTATCTGGTGGTTAAAACTCTGCACTTCACACGCAAGGGGTACGGGTTCAATCCTGGGTTGGGAAGTTAAGATCCCACATGCCAAAAAAAAAGTGATTTAAGAATCCTTACTCTGTATGAGTACTGATAACTGAGGCTTCAATAGTTTGGCCACCTGATGCAAAAAGCCGACTCATTGAAAAAGACCCTGATGCTGGGAAAGATGCAAGGCAAAAGGAGAAGAGGGTGACAGAGGATGAGATGGTTAAATGGCATCACTGATTCAATGAATATCAACTTGGGCAAACTCCAGGAAATAGTGAGGGACAGGGAGGCCTGGTGTACACGCTGCAGTCCATGGGGTTGCAAAAAGTCAGACACAACTGAACGACTCAACTCAATATGAGAATGACTCAGCGAGAGACAATTTTACCAAAAGGGTTTCGAAACTGAGTCGGGGGCGTCGGTCCCCCGCCTGGGTGAGTGTGTGGCCTGCCTTTGGCCCTAGGTACCTGGCAGCTGCCTTTGTAAGCTGGTGATTTCAAAACCGACAGGTCTTAGAGAAACTTGAAGGGTGAGGGGCCCCCCTCCGTGGTGGGATCTGAGGCCTCTGAGGCGCAAAGATAACCTCACTGTCAGAGCCTGCAGCCTGAAGTTTCATCATTAAGACACGTACGGGAGGGGGTGCTCTTCCTCAGGCCCAGAATGCTGTTCCCTGAGGTTCCTAAAGGGGCCACATCTCTGAGAGGTCTCCCCCAGCTCCCCTGTCTATGTGGCCTCGGCAGCATTGGATGCTCTTAATCGCAGTGTTTGACTCAAAGTCTGAAATCACCACTCAGTTTTCACCGGTCTGCCTTCCTCCACTACCCTGCAGCTCCTTGGGGGGCCTCGAGGTTTTTGTTCAGCACATTAAATGCCTGGCTCCCAGGAGAGATAAAGGCTCACAGAACAAGCAGGCACCCCCAGGAAGCCACCCCATCCCCTGGGGCGGGGGCCGTGTAGGGATGCCGGCAGGGAGTGGGTGGGCTGCCCACTGCTTTGTCCACAATTGGGGCTACATCCAGAATGCTGCCTGCGAGTCCCACCCTGGTCCCGCATGCTGTGGCCCCAGACACCTACGTGGGTGATGGAGCCGCGGTACGTGATGGGGCTCTCGGAGGGGACCCGTGTGCTGGGGGTGCCCTTGGTGATGCTTCCGCCTGGAACCGAGCCCAGAGACGTCCCTGGAAGACATGAGACACAGGGCTTAAGAGTCGGGCCCAAAGCCACCCCAACTGCTCCTGGTGACCTGCAAGTTCCACCCTCTGCCCTCCACTCACGGTGTCTCAATGCAGAGTCCCCCTGCCCCTAAATGGAGAGACAGACACTTGGGAAGAGAGGCTGCCAAACCCTCTGGGAGCTGACACTTCTCAGCCAGGGTTTGGATAAGGGGTCCCATTCCTGCCTCGACCCTCCCTGGGATGGAGAGGCAGCCACAGGGATGAGGGCAAGACACCGTGCCTCATGCCCAGCTCCCACGCCCTCACCTCTCAGGACGGATGTCTCCTGGGCCGCAGGTACCCCCAGGCTCTCAGGGGGTCCAGCCTGGCCCCGTGGGGACAGCTGCTCCTGCTTCACTCCACTGAATGGTGCTGGGGATGAGCGAGAACAGTGAGCAGAGCCACAGGGCAGGGATTTGGAGGCATGGCCCCCCTCCCCGCCCTACCCAGGTGCTGAGGGTCCTCCCCCACAAGCTTAGGCCAGAGTCCCAAGGCCAAATTGCCCTCCCTCACCCCTTGACACAAAGGGTGGGAGATGAGCCTCGGCTGTCAAGGTTGGGGGGTCTGGATCCTTACTCAGCTTCTTGGGGTCCATGGCGAGCGGCAGCCCCATGGCGATGGGGCCCACGGGGGCCTTGGCGTGCTCTGAGTATGGGACGTGGAGCTGCACCGACATTCCCTGTGGGGGCAGAGGTCATGGGTCCCAGAGGCTTCAACCAGGGCTTCCTGACACCAGCTTTCATGAGAGTGCAAGAGGAGGGGAACCTCGGGACCACACACGGGTCAGAGAGGCCTGGGGCTCAAGTCCCGGCCCCGCTGCTCCTCTGCCTCTCCTGAGGCCTCAGGGCCCTCACCTGTGTGGTGGCCATCATGACCTGGTTTAAAGGAAATGGTGCCCACGAGCATCTGGGCAAAGTGGAAGCCTTGCCCATGCCCTGCAACACACGGCAGCAGGTCAGGGAGATGAAGGGGCAGGCAGGCCGAGGCTTTGCACATGCTAGTGCTGGGTGTCTAGTGAGCGTGCTCTTCCGTTTCACAGGGAGGTGCAGAAAGGTCAAATAACTTGCCGAGGGCCATACAGTCTGGATGCCCCCGCTCTTGAATGCCCCATGGGGTGACCTCCCAAGGTCCTGAAGCCTGGGGCAGGCTGCAGCCAGCTTGGACCCAGCCACTTGGGTGCCTGGCCCCCACCCAGATACCATCGGTCCCAGCGACTCCTCCCCCAACTGTACAGATGGAAAGGCCAAACCCTTGAAACAGGAAGGGGCTATTCTCTGGGCACCAGCTGGTACAGGTATTTCTGGGGGGCTGGCCCTCCCACCTCACCTGGGAGATGGCCCCCATTTGCCTCTCGAGAACGCTGGGGTGCTTGGTGGAGGAGATGAGGGGCGGTGGGTTGGAGATGGTGGGTGGCCGTGGAAGGACGGGCCGGGCGCTGTCATGGAGGCCCAGGGGCAGCGGGTGACCTGCAGGGCACATGTCTGTCCTTCATGGAGCTCCAGAGCAGTCAGAGATATAGCCCCCAGGGCCGCTCCCCACCCTGTTCCTGTCCTGTCCAGGGGAGTGCCTGTCCACACATGCCCCCCTACTGCTCCTCTCCCACCTCTGCCCTGAGGAGCTGTCTACATCCTTGGTTCAGACACNGAGGCCAGGCTGGGGTGAAACTACTCACCAGGTGGGGCATAGGAGAAGGCCAGGGGGTCAGGGGCATGCGGAGAGGCCTTGATCACCTCGCGAGGGGGCACGGGGAAGGGCAGGCCTGATGTCCAGCACGAGGGGTCCGCAGGCAGCTTCTGGCCCTCAGCTGCAAAGGCCGGGAAGAACACAGGCTTCTCTGCTGAGGGGTGAGGCAGGGCAGGTAGTCAGCCATGCTCAGCCAGCCCTCGGACCCCCAGCCCTGGCTGCCCTGCTCAAATGAGCCCCCTCCCCTTGCCTGTAGCGCTGGCCTCAGCCAGAGGAGGGTCCCGGCCAACAGTGATGGGAAGGTGGGGGGCTCCTAGGGTGGAGCTCCCCCAAGTCTGCAGACCAGGCACCACTCTGACTCTGCTAATGTCCTCCTGAGCACGAGTGTGCCTCGGGAGTGGGCTGGGGGGCCTCTCTGCGACCCTTGATTTCAGCCCTGGAAAGACACAGGAGCTGGTCCGGCCCCAGGTGAGCAAGGGGCCTGGACAAACCTCCCAACCAGGGGACGGAGGTGGCAGCAAGGGGCCCACCCATCGCCTGATTTTGCATGTACACTTGTACCAGAACGTGGTCACATCTACCCACTTATTTATCATCTACGGCAGAGCTGAAGAGTTGCGACAGAGACTGGCCCGCAAAGCCTGAAATATTTACTATCTGGCCCTTTCCGGAAGAGGCCTGTTGATCTCTTTAAATGATGAAGGTGGTCGGAACAGTTTGCTCAGACCCGTGGTACGTGTGCTCTGGTGGGTGCGGCTAGGAGCCCACATGCTTGGGATGACAGCACGCGCAGATCAGCCTGTATACCAGCAAGTTCCACATCCGGGCACTGGGCTGGGTGTTTCGAAAGCACGAACTCAATGAGCCTCCTCGCAGACTTGGGAGGATGAGAGCGCCCAGACCCGGCGTTGTGGAATGGGAACTGAGTACGGACACGTTGATGGACTTGTCTAGGATTGCCAGCAAACATTTGGCAAAGTCGGGATTTGACCCCTTGACCTCACGGCCGCTGCAGCAGCAGATAACAGAACAGCTCTCCCATGGGGGCTCCAACTAAGGGCACTGTGTGGACTGACTTATTTATCCTCCTAACACCCTTTCAGGAACTGATGAGGATTATCCCCATTTTGCAGATGGGAACACAGAGGCTCGGAGAGGCAAAGTCACCAGGTCAAAGGCTCAAAGCCAGCGAGCAGGAGCCCTGAGCCCAGGTAGATGGGCTGCAGCTGTGACCTTAACCTTCGCAACACGCCCTGAGCCCAGGTAGATGGGCTGCAGGCTGTGACCTTAACCTTCGCAACACACCCTGAGCACCAGAAGAGGAGCAATGATTTACCCTGGATTCTCAGGCCTGAGAACTGCCTGCAGACAGCCAAAGGCCAGGCCGTCTTCACGGTGTTCTCCCCTGGCCTCTCGCTGCTGAAATCAGCCCTAAGCACCAAACCTCTCCCTTGAGACTTGGTGTCAGGCTGGAAGACCCATGGGAGCTGGCGGGTGGGGGTGGGGGGACTGGGGAGTAACCGGCTGCTAACAACTTGGGAACGCTGGGCCTGGGATGGGAATGGCAGGCAGGTGTCCTCCCTGGGGCCACCTCCAGATGACAAAGGGGTGAGGTTCTGACGACCTAGCTGGGTGAGCGGGAGCGTGTTGGCAGTGATGAGAGGTGCCTGCTGTGGGCCTGGCAAGTGGCATGGAGGCTGTGTGTGCTGTGCATCCTCCCCATCTCTCCTGGGAGAGACAGAGCTCCTGCTGGACCTATGTGCTTGCTGGTGGGGGTAGCCCGCAGGATGGGGTCACACATGTGGGCAGTAACCCAGGCAGGGGCTCTGACACTCAATCTCCTCTAATGGAGCACCTCTCTAGGGCCTGCACCGGGCCCAGAAAAACCCCCAAATGCTCCGGATGGTGCTCATTCAGCGACCCGACCCTGTGCGCACCCGGGCTGCTCTCTCCAGCTCAGCCCCGGCTGCGGTGGGAGGGTGCGGGAGGCCTCCGGTGCTGGAAGGGAAACTTGGGCCCTGGCCAGGCTGGGCAGGTGGCCGAGAGCCTGGAGAGACAACCTGTTCCTCCAGCTGGGCCCAGGGAGCCCAAGGGGTGGGCGGAGCCAGGGGGCAGGAGAGCGGGAGAGACCAGAGAGAGGTTGAGCTTGGTGTCAAGTTCACGCATGTGCCTAAGGGTGCTAGCCGCAGGGCAGGCCACCATACCCGATGGCAGGTGCGCCATCTCTGATGCTGCGAGCGATTCCAGGAAACGGCGTGGCCCTCCACCGTGCCAACCGGCCAAATGCCAGACTCAGAAACCGGGGGGAGGGGGGGGGTGGCTCACCTTCTCCCGGGACAGGGCCTGTGACCCGTCCCAGCAGGCTCTGCCTGGCCCTGTGCGGTGTCCAGCCACCCAAGCGCAGCCTGACCTGGCTCAGATCTGGTGCTGGCCGAGGCTGTGTGGGCCCCTGACGTTGCCATGTGGCTACCCCGCCCTGGGCTAGTGCCCTGGCCCTTGAATGTCCTTCCAGACCAGACCCCATGTCTCACACTACACTCTTGCCCAGCAAACTGCACCCCTACCATGGGGAGTCCCGGGCCCAGTGTGGGTGACCGGCAGGGTCCCAGGAGGCAGCTGACACCCTGCTTTCAACCCCACACTTGGGTTCCTCAGCGGGTTCCACTGGCTTTGCCTCTGAAACAAAATCCCAAGGCACCCCCCACCTTCCTTCCATCTCCACGGTCACCTATATAGTCCAGACTGCCACTACTGCTGGCCGGGAACAGCGCTGTGCCCTTTTCCATCTGCCCACAGCTCCCTGTAGCCCTTTCTTCCCAACAATAGTCAGAGAAAAAGAGATCTTTTCAAAATAGAAATCGGACTGCCTGACCTCTCCTCAGTCCCCAACACACACACACCCTGAAAGTTCCTCTTGCAAAGGCTTTCTTTTCCTGCACCCGAGACCAAACGTCCATAGCACCATAGCCTACAAGGCCCTACACAATCTGGTCCCCATCCCCCATCCTCCCCTCCCCTCTCCCCAGCCACCATGACCTCTTGGGAGCTCCTCCGACACACCAAGCTTGTTCCTACCCCAGGGTCTTTGCACATGCTGTTCCCGATGCCTGGAATGCCCTTTCCCCAGATCTTCCCACCACTGCCTTATCCTGGTCTCGGAGACCCCTTCCCTGAGGCCCTCATCACTCACCCCATTTTGTCTCGTTCGTTCCATGAACTACCCTGAGGTCATCTTGCTTCCTTACGTGTTCCCCTGCTTAATACACTCTCATTCACAAGAAGGGCAGCTGCCCAGGGGAGAAAGTTCATCTTGCTCACTGCCAGACCCACACTACCCAGGGGTAGTGCTTGGCAATGGTGGGTGTTCAACACATGTCCTGATCCCCTGGCCACACGCAGGATGGATGCATGCCCGTCCATGTGGGTGGCATCTGAGACTTCCTAAGGCAGGTGAAGGGTGGGCCGATTAGCCAGGGAGTGTCTGGCAGACCCCTGTCACTTGTGCCATGTGGAGCTGGCCTCCTTTAGGGACAGCCCTGCTTTTGTCCTCAGACACACAGCACCACCCTCAGGGAGGTCCATGGCCAAGGGCCAGCCTGACTTTCTAGAGACGGCAAGATGCCGTACCAGAAGTTGCTCAAGGTGATGGCACAGATGGCCCTGGCCATCCAAGTCTGTCCCTGGTTGTGTTGGACAGGGACGGTGGCCTGGGGCCCTGCTGCCCTTGGACCCCTACAGCAGCCCTCAGGAGCCTGGGCTAGCACAGCATGGGGGGAGCCTTTGTGGGGAGGGGTCAGCCCCCATTGCTTGTGCTGTGACAGGCTGATCTGGGATGGATGTCCCTTAGGGATACAAGCTTGAGACTTCTTGGGGCCGGTGGGGAGTGGGACAGAGATAGAAGATCCAGAGAACAAGAAACCAGACCCCACCTGTCTCCTGACCTTGAACTTCACGTGGCGACAGTAAAGCACGCCCCGGGCAGTTGCTGCAACACAGCTGCTCGGGGAATCACTCACTGGCTCCCCAGTGAACCCAGGGACCTCGGCCTGGAATAAGGTCAGGGTGAGAGCTGGAGAGGGCAGCGCTTCCTGCCCGGGCCCAGCGTCGTTGCCAGCTGGCGCTGAGCCTCACGGTTCTAGAAGCTCACGTGTGGACTGAATCACATGGAACCAGAAACAGCCACAGACGTGTTTTCGCATACGCACAAAGCTTGAGGAAATTTTGAGAAGTTGCCAATGTTGAGAAACTCTAAAGATTTCACATGAAAAGATGGATTTCTAGCTTCTCTGAAAGAACAACCCACAACCCCAGGCCTGAATTGCCACGTGGTGACTCTTGGCTGAGGCCAACATGAGCCCACTTCAGGAAGAGTGTGAGTTCTCCAATTTGCTGCAGTCCCCACCACCCCCTACTGCCTCACTCCCACGTGTTTCACTCACTAACTTGGCCTGTACTGCCACCGCAGCCATGGAGTTGGGAATAGCTGCTCGGCATACACAAAAGGCCCCTTATGCCTGCCCATCAGCCCCCTCTCCCTTTGACTCCCTCAGCCACTGACATACACTTACCTTCCTTCTCAGCAGGAGGCGCAGGACTCCTGCTTTTGCCTCGAGGGCTGCTGCTGGGTGGCTGGGGGGTGTCACTCTCCGGCTGCAGGTGCTGTGATGGTGGGGGGGCAGGGGGAGCCGGCTTAGGGGGAGCTGCTTCCTCCCGGGGCGGCTCGTGGACTTTGGTGACCTGCTGGGGGAAAGCCAGGAGGAGAGAGCATCTTTACAGGCTATCTGCAGGTCCCAGAGATTAGGGAAAGCCTTCCAGGCCCCCTGCCTGTGACCAGCCTCGAAACTGAGGCCCAGGAGAGGCAGCAACACGCCCAAGGGCACACGGCTTGAGGGCCAGGAGCGGAGGGCTTTGTGCAAAGTGTAGGGGGTGTGCCCAGCCATCCCGGGTGCCTGACTATGGATGGGGAGCCCTCATTACCCTGCCCCTAGGCCCTTCCCCCTTCCCCCAATTTCTTGGGGTCTCAGAGAGATCAGAGCTGACAAATGGGACAGTGCCAGGCTGTGGGGAGCAGGCAGCACAGACTGGTACTTGTTGTGCCCCTTGCACAAAAAGCCCTGGTCAGCTCGGAGTCTTTCAGCGCCCCACCCCCAGGTGCACTGGAAAGCCAGGCTCATGTCCTGGGAGATGGCAATGACTATGTGAGTGTGCTAAGTCGCTTCAGTCGTGTCCAACTCTTGGCCACCCTATGGACTGTAGCCTGCCAGGCTCCTCTGTCCATGGGATTTCCCAGGTAAGAATACTGGAGTGGGCTACCATGCCCTCCTCCAGGGGATCTTCCCAACCCAGGGATCGAACCCGCATCTCTTATGTCTCCTGCATTGGCAGGCAGGTTCTTTACCACTAGCACCACCAATGACTGAGCTGTTACAATTACGGGCACCTCTGAGGATCCTCCTGCTTGGCCTGGAGANCCATGCCCTCCTCCAGGGGATCTTCCCAACCCAGGGATCGAACCCGCATCTCTTATGTCTCCTGCATTGGCAGGCAGGTTCTTTACCACTAGCACCACCAATGACTGAGCTGTTACAATTACGGGCACCTCTGAGGATCCTCCTGCTTGGCCTGGAGAATCTTCTGGACATACCCCAACCCCTGCAGAGGGTCTCAAGTTAACTGGTGGGGCCCTGCCCTCCTCTCTGAGGTGTTGTGACAGTGGGGGGCTTCCTGCCTGGTCTAGGGGGCTCCGGAGAACCCTTGGCAGGCAGAGGTGGCATGGTGAGAGCTGCCAGGCTGGGAAGCCAGAGGGAGGAGACCTGCAGGCCAGGAACTTTGGGCCCCCGCCCAGCCCCCCTACTGTTCCTGCCTGTCTCCATGAGGATTTCTACAAGAAGCAGGAGGTGGTGGGAAGAGGGGGGCTGCAGGTGCCGGGCCTCCACCTCCCTGGCCTGCGATCAGCCTGATTTATTGTCTCCCCACTAGGAAGTAATGGTCATGGGGGCTCTGCGGGTCCTGGCTGGGTGGGGGTCCTGGGTCATGGGAGGTGGGCCCGGGACTCACAATTGGGGGGATGGCAGCCGCCCGCTGCTTCAGCTGCTTCAGGTCCAGCGGCTTCTGGGGCGAGGCGTTGGTCCTGGTGTCGCTGGTCGGGGTGAGGAGGCTGGGCCGTGGTGACAGGAGCCTGGTGGCAGGCGGGAGGGCAGGGGGGACGGGGAAACCAATGTCAGGCCCACGGGCTCAGAGCCTCTCCTGGCTCCTGCCTGGGTGATGTGGTTTGGGGGGGGGGGGCGCCAGAGGGAGGTGAACGTCCAGCGCGAGGGAGACCTGGGGTCGGGGTGGGGGCTCCTCCCTCCCTCCTCTGTTCCATGCAGGCCCCACAAGGGACCAAGACACCTCCCACCCCAGCCCAGAGGATCAAACACTCCCGAGATGGCCCAGGGCAAGGAAAGTCCCAGAGAAGCCCGTACTCAGGGCCCGTACCACGACTGGCCCTTGGGAAGCTGCTGGGAAACCCAAGAATCAACCTGATTAAGGCTTGGGAGGCTTAAGAGATTCGGGGAGATGACTCATCACCGAAGTATGAGAGGCTCAGGCCCTAGGGTAGGAGCCCGGGATATGGTGCTGAGTGGGCCCTGCTTATTGGAGACGAGGACTGGGGCGCCCTCTCACTCAACCAGAATGCGTGGCTAACTGGAATCTCACCCGCATACCAAGCGGGTGCAAGCTCTGCGGGCGCGGGGTCAGCGTGTACACCGCCCGCCCTGCAGCCGTAAGTGGGGCTGAGCTGGGCCTGCAGGTGGCTTGTCCTCTAAAGCAAGGTCACGTCTACCTGCTGCTGACATGCAGAACAGGGCAGCAATCTAAGGGTGCACGGTGTGTGTGTGTGTGTGCGTGCGCGCATGCATGCATGTCTGCACACGGGTGCACGGAGGTAGGCAGCAAGGGCAGGGGCCTAAAACAGGGTGGGATGCCAGGGCTGGGGTCACCCCAGGGAAGAGCTCTGTGTCTCGGGTGCCCGGGGCAGAGGCTGCCCTGGGGCGTGGCTCCAGAGCTGCTCACCGATGTCCCCTCCTCGAAAGGTCTTCAGGGATTTCCAGGACACAACAGCCCTGGCCCGGTGCCATGCCATAAGCCCCGTCTGGTTCACCAGCTGGCACGAGGTCTCGAGGGCAGAAGCTCAGAGCCCCAGCCTCAGAGCCCCTTACCCCTGTACCGGGGCTGCCGGGTTCCTGCCCAGCTCTCGAGTCCCACCTGGGACCACCACTTGCTGAAGACGCAGCAGGCCTGGGGGAATCAAACAGTGTGCACACCAGGAGGATTCAGCCAGGAGGGAGAATCACAAGACAGGTCAGCGAAGCCTGAGGGTCCTGTGGGCACAGCCCCTAGTGTGTGCCGTGACCATCCTGACTGATGCCATGTGCAGACTGGCGGCACAGCCCCTGCATTCCAGGTAAGATCGTGGCAGCCAGGGTGCAGCTCACACCACCCAGAGCTGGCTGCCGCATGCCAAGAGTGGATCACGCGCCTTCCCGTCGGCAGTGCAGGACAGACGCGTGACGTGCAGCCGACGGGGCCCCCCGCTCTCTGCAGTGACAGGACCACAGCCCGTGACAAGCCAGTCTCTCAGGTGCTGACCCCCTGCCCACATCTGCCACACGCTCAGCTGAGCAGAGATGGTCTTGGCGACACCCCCTGGGGCTGCCCACGGCATGCAGGCTCCGAGGAGCATGCCAGGCTCCGAGGTCAGACTGACTTCATGCTCAGCTGGGCTTCACAGTCCTCCTGACCAGCTCACTCTCCCTGCTGTCCTCACCTCTCTCGACCTCTCTGGATCCTGCTCAGGCTCCCAGGACCACCGGAGGCCTCTCCTCTGGTGGCTGCCCATCTTCACTCCCCCAGAGACCCAAGCCCAGCCTCGTTTTGCCCTCTACCCTTGGGCCAAAGCACCCTGACCAGGTCCAAGAACCGATGCTCTCACTTGTCCCGTACCCCTCACCGTTGGCTTCAAATGTCACCAGCTCAGCCTTGCTCCCCTCCTCTTGCAACTAACTCCTCCCTCCATGGGGTTTTCCAGGCAACAGTACTGGAGTGGGTTGCCATTTCCTTCTCCAGGGGATCTCCGACCCAGGGATCGAACCCAGGTCTCCTGTATTCCAGGCAGATGCTTTAACCTCTGAGCCACCAGGGAAGCCTACTAATTATCATTGTCCGCTTAAATCAACTTGTATTTGTAAACGTAAGAGTGAACACACTGCAGCCCTTCTGGAAAATGCTCTGGCATTTTCCCAGGAAGTGCATTAGAGTCACTATAGGGCCCAGCATTTGCACTGCTGGGCATACACTCGTGAGAATAGACACACACACACCCATACACCAACCATTCACGAAAGATCATAGCAGCCACTATCTGCAAAAGCCAAAAGGTGGAAGCAACCCCCACATCCCAAACCAGGTGAAGTGGATAAACAAAATGTGGTATGTCCATACAGTGGAATATTACTCAGCCAAAAAGAATGACTCCAGGCTGCAACTTGGATGAACCTCAGAAACACGATGCTGAGCGCAAGAAGCAGGTTGCAAAAGACCACGTACCGCATTTCAATTACATGAAATTCTCCCAAGAGGCAAATCCATAGACACAGAAGATAAGATGAGCGGGTGCCAGGGGCTGGGGGGTGGGGATAAGGACTAACTGCTAACGGCCTGGGGTTTCTTTTGGGGGTAGTTGACAATATCCTGGAGTTAAACAGTGCTGACGATTACATAACTCTGTGAATGTACTTAAAAAAAAAAAATCACACTTCAATGGCTGAATTGTATGGCTTGTGAATTATGTCTCAGTAAAGCTGTTACAAGGAAAAGATAAAGAATATACTCCTTGCTGACCACAAAATCAACGGTTTGATATATTAAGTATATTGTTTCCATGAACAATAAAGTAATAATGCTATACTATTATCTACTGTATAAAGTATTTAAAAATGCAAATTTTAAAGTTAAAATATAAGCTTTTATATCTATGTAAATATAATTTTATAGGGACACAAAATATGCTTTTATGATACAAATAAGCTGAGTGTCTCACTCTGGTCGTCAGCAAACTAGGGCCTTTGCCCTGCCCTGGCTCCCCTGTGGCTCCTTGTCCAGGGAGGGGGCAGGCATATTGGAGGGGAGCAGGGATCACCCTCAAATGCCCTCAGCAGTCACTAGCTGGGGGTGTGCATGGAGGCCCAGACCTCTGTCTCTTGAGTCCCCCCAACCCCACCCAGGGAGGCAAGAGCTCAGTGGGGGCTGCAGCCACGGGCATAGTTCTTCACCACTGACAAGATGACAGTAGCCTGACCGCTCACTGTAAAGAGGGCAGCATCCAAGAGCAAGGGTCGGATCCTGATCTTTAACAAGCCCAAGGGGCCTGAGCCTCCCCGCTGCCCCGAGGGGCAGGAAGGTGCCTTGCACGCATGTGGCCCCCAAACTGCCTCATCCCACCGCCACAGTGGCAGGAGCCACCACCTCCAGGAGCTCTCCTCACAGTACTGCCCTCCTTCTGTTCTCTTTCCTTTGTTTTGTTGGAAGACAGGGCGTTTATTTTCCTCCCCAGAGACCGGGGCAGGGTAGGGGCTCTCGGAGCCTGGCACTGTGCACGTGACCTGGGCCGGGAGGGGCAGGGGCGGGGGTTGGGGGGAAGCTGGGTGGTGGGGGAAGCCAGCAACTCGGCTGGGAGCAGCTGGGGCCCTGACCCCTAACCCTGAAGTTCAAGACTCCACCTCCCAGTTCAAATCCCACCACTGGCCAGGTGACTTGACCAACTGTGCCTGAGTTTCCTCACCTGTAAGATGGGTATGAGAACAGTCGCTCCCTCCAGTGACTGTCCTGTGGGCAGGACACGGGAAGGCACAGGAAGCCGTGGCAACAACGCCTAGTGCTGAGCGGCCTGGGCCTCTCCTCACCCCTGCGGGCTTGCTTCCTGCCCCAGAGACCAGGGCTGGGGAGGGGGCAGGGCCCCAGGGGACTCTGGGTCTGCAACAGAACGTCCCTTCTCTGCTGAGCCCCCTCCCCAGATTCCTCATTATCGCTGGGCTGGGATAATCCCAGCTGCCAGGCTAGGGCTGGGAAGGCAGGATCGTCCAGATTCACCAAGGCATGGTCATGCTGGTTTCCCACGCCCCCAAGATAAAACCCCACTCCTCGCCTCAACCCCCGGGGCCCTGCGGGGCCAGGTAGAGCCAGGACCCTGCCCACCTCTGTGACCTCCTCTCATGCCCTCTCCCCCTTCTCTCACTCGCTCCGCTCTCTGCCACAGGCCTCTCTGCCATCTACCGACCACAAGCTCGTGAGGCCATAGGATCTTTGCAGCGGTCGTTCTCTCTGCCGACTTTCCCTCCGTGTCTCGTACTCTGTATTCCCGTCATCTTTCAATGTTCCCTCCTCAGGCAGGCCTCCCTGACTGCCCCTCGCACTCCCTCCATGACCAATTTCGCCCTCATTCACTTATCACACGAGCATTCCCTTTATTCCACTGCTCTTCCAATTCCGTACTAATCGCTCCCAGTGAAACGTAAGCTCCCTGGAGCCAGGACCTCATTTGTTGGTGCTCCCCTTGAGCTCAGGATGGTACCTGGCACACCCTGGTGGCTAGTTAATCATTTATGAAATAGAGAAATGAAGGAGAAATTGCTGTTACATTCTTTTGAAATTCCAGGGGCTCAGCGGAAGCGACTACATTCCAACCTCCTCGTGGAGTGAACTTCGGGGGCCCCTGAAGCAGTTCCAAAGGAAGCGAGCAACTCCTTTCACTGACCATCTTACTGCGGGCTCGGAACTCCATTATCCTTCCAAGCAGCCCGTAAGTGGGGATACCCACACCCATCTTGTGGAAGAAAAAAACTAAGGTCCAGGGTAAGGCACTTCTGAAGGCCCGGCCCTGCCAGAAAGTGCCCAGCACCGTCTCTGGGAAACGGAACAGGCGGGGGCAGGCAAGCTCAAGGCTCTGCAATCAAAGCCACTATCTCTGGCCGCTGGCCAAGAAAACTCCCAGGCGGAGCTGTCTGGCAGAAAGCAATGGAGAGTAAAAAGCAGGATATGATTTTCTCTCCCAAAGCCGTACGGGCACGGGCCAGAACGCAGCGCAGCTTGTGTCTTGTCCAGGGACGCCCAGTGCACCGCACTGACACTGCCAGGNCCAGGGTGGGCTCGGTGGGGGCCGGGGTGTCCTCGGGCGGTGGGGTGGGCGGCTCGGGAGGTGGTGCATCCGTGCCCGGGGCGGGTGGCGGCTTGGGCCCATTCTGCCCCGTGTCCTTCGCAGCCTCGGTGCGGGGTGAGGGGACGCTCTCGGTGTCAGAGCTGTTGTTGATGGCGGCTGCGGGGAGAGAGTAAAGATGGGGTGAGCAGTGCCGGGGGGCACTCAGGCTCGAGACAGGCAGGGCTCTGCCCGTGCTCCTCTCACCACCCGATGACCCTGACTGTGCAGCCTGGTTCTGGGTAGGAGTTTAGGGGGCTGCGGTCCTGTCCCTGGACACCAAACAGCCCCGAGGCTCCTACGCACCTGAGCAGCCTGCCTGGCCCCTCCCAGACCTCTGTCCTCCTCTGGCCACCCTCTCTACCTGCTGACCCTGGACGAGCCCAGGACCTGTTAACTTCCGATCCCCAGAGTGGCTGGGTGGGTGGCCAGTACCCTATGGAGCCAGGCTAGGGTCAGCCAGGGGTGCAGGCTTTTGTTCTGGGGTCGCCTTGTCCTCATCGGAGCTGCAGCCCTGGCTCTGCCCCTGCTGACACAGTGGCCTTCTGGCCTCGCTTTCCCCATCTGTAGAGTGGGGAGAACAGTTCTCACTTCACAGGGGTTGCGGCACACAGGGGGACACCTCCTAACTGCTGTTGTGTTATGACTGTCGTCCTCATAAAATGCGGCCAGTGAGCCTGGAGGGGCTCACGGGGAGAGGGTCCACACCAACTACAGCGCCTGGCCCCTGGCCACAGGGCTGGTACGCAGTAGGTGCACAGTAAGTGCTGATGAATGACAATGTGCACAGATGAAGGGAACGGGAACCTCAGCTCCAGACCTGGCTCCTTAGCCTTAACCACGACTCCTCTCCCTTCTTTGGGTTTCAATCTTCCTCACTTTCTACAAAATGGGGACATTTGGAACCTCCCTCCCCCACACTTGCTGTAGGGGAAACATAAGTGGGTAAGAGTCACAGGTGGACACACTAGTAAGAAATCAACAGAACAGTCAAGTTGAGTGCACTGATCCACAGGTATGTGCCAGGGAACAGCACAGGGAACAGACACTGCGCTGAGGAGGGGGAACAGAGGTGGCGGTGGCAGCAGCAGTGGCACTCACAGGCAGAGGTGTGCTCACAGAGGTGGGGCCCCTCGTAGACAACAGGGGACCCGGGGGTGCCCCCCACCCCCCAGGCCAGCTGGCCACATTCGTACCTGGGCCACTGCATTCCCCTCTGGGGACCTCGTTCCCAGAGGCGTGTAAGGCTGGAAGGAAGTGAGAGAAGGGTTAGAAGCGAGGTGACATGAGCAGCAGGTGGGGAGGGAGGAGGATTTGGGGCCAGGCAGGCAGGGAGGACCTACAACCTGGTCCCGAAAGCCCGCAGCCCAGAACACTCCTGGGTGTCCTTCGACAAGTCGCTGGCCTTCTCTAGTTCCCAGCTCCAGGGTCCTAGGGGTGGGGTGCTGACCTCAGAGAGGGGCAGGGCTGGAGGGAGAGGCCTTTGGGGCTGCCCAGCCCTGTCTCACCCCTCAGACACGGAGCCAGGCCAGCAGGGGCTGCGAGTGCCCTGCAAAAACACTTCTTTCAGCCTTTACTGCCCCCAGACTCCCACCTCTCCTGTCTCTTGCCTCCCTTCAAGGCCCAGAACAAAGGCTACTCCTCCCAGAAATGCCCATCCCAACAACAGCAACACAGGCTTGCTCTGTGGGTGTTAGGCTCTGGGCAAAGTGCCTCACACACACAACTCACTCTCAATAACCTCTAAGTTAGAGATGATCGTCACCACTCTGCTTTGCAGATGAGGAAACAGAGAGGTTGAGTTACCTGTCCCAGGCCACACTGCATGGGGGCAGGAGAGGGTTGATCCCCGCATCCTGTATCCCTCACCATGGGGTTCCTGACCCTATCTTCTGACTTCGGCAATGTCACTCCCTCTTTTCACATTGTCAGACCACAAGACGAAGGGGGTCAGCACTGAGGTCCTCTGGACAAATGGCTTAGCCCCAGAGCCTGTGTGTTCATCTACAAAATGAGTGGTTTATGCCTGGCTCTCTCCCTTACCCAGCAGCTTATTTCTGTCAGGGATTCTCAGGCATAAGCATGCCTGAGGGTCGTGAAGACTCGATGGCTGGGCCTGCTCCCAAAACATTTCTCACCTCGTTGGTAAAGGTGGGGCCCAAGAATCAGTATTTCTGGCAAGTTTAAATCCTGGTCCCCAAACAGGCCAATTGGCTTCCTTGGATAACTTTCCTGTGTCTCAGAGTCCTTGTCTATTAAATGGGGTAATGACAGCACCTGCTGGGCTGTTGTGATGATTAAAGGGAATAATTCAAGGTTGATGCTCTTATTACAACCACAGTCTTTACTGGAGAAACTACAGGGTCAAATGGATCGTTCCCCCCTTCTCTGGACTCATCTCCAGCCTGGATACAAGGCCCTTGCTGCCTACGCTCTGGAGGGGTCTGTGGTGCTGTTGGGATGTTCTAGATGGTTCCATTGGAGAGACCTCAGGCCCTTACCCAGGACCTACCTCCCTTCCCCTATCCTGGTCACAAGGGACAGGTTTACACAGTAAATGCCAGTCGGGCAGATTCCAAGTCTACCAGCTACGTGACACCCTGTGAGTAATTCTCCTCTCCCTCCCCACGAGGCCTCAGTTTCCTCATCTGTAAGATGGGGCTGTCACCTGGTGCCTTTGGGCAGAATCTTCTCAACTGCCTCCCTTGATGTGCTCAGGGCCGCCAGGTGGTCCCAGAAGCCCTGGGTTCAGCAGACCAGCCAAGAATGTCCATCTCCCATCCTTGATAGGGAGTATGAACCATACAGGGGACAGGGAACTCACTACCTCAAAATACTCTAACTGGGCAGCATCTGTTCTGCTTTTAATACTGAGCCAAAGTCTGGCTTCCTTTAACTTTCCCACCAAGCTTGCATCCTGCCCACACACAGCCGGGAGGATATTTAAAGAGGAGAGTGGGTTCCTGCTCCCCAGGTTCCCTTTTCCTGGTTACAGACCCAGGACTCAGAATTCAAGGACCAGAGGGATTTGGAGCCTTTCATCAGAAACTGGTCAGGCCTCTAGCCAACCTGGCCTGGAGAGACACAGAGCTGGTGAGGAGGCCAGACTCAGCACCCCAGGTTACCCCCAAAGACAGACCACAACAACCAAATGGGCTGATTCTTCATTTTCAACCTGGAAGTAGGATTCGGGCTGGTGAATGCACCGCAGGCTGGCATAACTTGGATTTATTTGCATGTCTTGCTTACAGAGCCGGGGGTGATTCACACCTTCCTTGCAAATGCTGGCAGAAGTTTGGGAGTTTAAATGCAGGGCCAGGCAGATAGGAGTGACAGGAGGGAAACCTGGGCAGGAGACGGGATGGGAGGAGAGGAGGGTCCCTTCATTAAGAACCCGAGGCCCCACTGGGGAGTTCTGGCCGGCAGGATGGTAGAAGGAGAAGCAGACGCATTTAGTGCAGCGGAGGGCGGGGGCCTTCGGGGGTGCTGTGTGTGGGGTCTTCAGGGTTGTCATGCCTTGAGGGACTGACGTAGAACAAGTAAAAGAGAGAGGACTGGGGGCCAAAGGCAGAGTAATCAGTGACCAGGGATGCAAGCCTGCCTTGGGCAGCCTGGTGTGACTTCCACATCTACAAATGCTATTTGCACAGTGCAGCTGGGTGTTACATGGGGGCCAGGCTCCAAAGTTGAGTGACCATCTTGTGCAGTTGAAATCCTTTTGACAAGTAGGCAGAACTGAGAGCAAAATTTAAATATTAATTCTCACTCTCTCTTTAGCAGGCCTCACCAGGTGGCAGACTTCATCTAAGATCCAGGCCGATGATGCAACTCTGAGGTGCCTGGTGCAACTGCCCCCAGCCTCAGTGCCCCCAGGCAGAAAGCTGGGGGCTGTGCAGTTTATCATTCAAATTCGGACACTTGGGAGCAAAGTGAAACATAATTACATAGCTTTTGAATACTTATCGACCAACGGTATTTGGTCTGCTTACATCGGTCAAGTTGAAAAATAATGTATATTAGTCGCTCAGTCGCGTTCTGACTCTATGCAACCCCGTGGACTGTAGCCTACCAGACTCCTCTGCCCATGGGATTCTCCAGGTAAGAATACTGGAGTATAAAATAATGGTTCAGGTCAGGAAACTATTTTTATGGACTTCTCTGGTGGGCCAGTGGTTAAGACTCCACACTTCTACTGCAAGGGGCACAAGTTTGATTCCTGGTTGAAGAGCTAAGATCCCATGCTGTGTAGTGTGGTCAAAAAAAAAAAAATTATTTTTCAAAAATAAACAATTTTTTTCCCTAAAATGTGACACCAGATATGCTGGCAAGATAATAGGTGTCACCAGAACTGGATATGTCCTGGATGTGTAGGGTCACCAAGCACAAGATTGAACTCACAGGGGGCAGGAGGATAGAATGAACAAGTGTCCTGCGAGTGCAGAGAGGCAGATTACCATGATTATTGTTGCCACTGTCATCACCATCATCACCATCACCACCGTCACCATCACCATCATCGTCACCATCACCATACCACCATCATGATCACCACCATCATCACCATCACCATCACCACCGTCACTATCATCACCATGATCACCACCACCACCACCACCATCATAACCATCACCACCATCATCACCATCACGACCACCACCACCACCATCATAACCATCACCACCGTCATCACCACCACCACCGTCACTGTCACCAACATCGTCACTGTCACTATCATCACCACCACCACCATAACCATCACCATCATCACCATCACGACCATCACCACCACCATCATAATCATCACCACCATCATCACCACCACCACCGTCACTGTCACCAACATCGTCACTGTCACTATCATCACCACCACCACCAT
>SJYA01002444.1:1396626-1431889 GCA_006410615.1 Neotragus moschatus
TCACCACCATCATCACCACCAGTTTAACCATCACCATCATGATAGTCACCATCACAATCGCCCTCTCCCTTTAGGGCAGTCCAGGCCCCTTCTCAGCAGGACCCAGGCATTTCTGGCAGAGGCCAGCTCCCACGGCCCACCCTCACCTTCCGCCTCCTCCGCCATCTCCTCTTCATTTCCACTCACGCCCGACGCCTCCATCTCCTCGTCCTCTACTACCGGTGGGAAGGCGGCCTCCTCACTGGCAGCGGCCGGGGCTTTCTTCTTCTTCCTCCGTGCATTCCTCTCCTTCTCCTAGGGCACAGGGATAGCAGCAGGTCAGGGCCAGCACCAGGGCCAGGACCTGGGCTGCCAGTCTGGGGACTCCTGGAGCCAGAAGCCTGCCATAGCTGCTAGAGACAGTGATCCCGGACACTGTCCCAAGGGCACTCTTTCCCGCTCGCGCCCCAACTGCATGGCCAGACATGCCAGTGGTTATTTTTACGCAGAGCTTCATTATTCCATCATGTCCCAGGTACACCAGGGCACAGCGTGGCCTAGGGGCTGCCCCAACATCCTTCCGGAACAGGTGAGGAAGGGCTGCCTCTGCCTGGAGGCCCCCCCGGATTGCTCCAGCCCTGCTGGCTGTCCGAGCCAGAGCGATGACCACACTCCCTGGAGGGTGCACTGCTAGGCGGTGCAGTCAGTGCACTGGAGAGAATGAATGAATGATGGGTCCCCGTGCGGCACCACCTGCCTCCAGGCTAGCTTGGGTGGCGTGTCATTTATAGTACACCAGGGGACAAGAACGCACAACGAATGATGTAGACAGGGTCTCTGCCCCTCCACAGGCCAGCTAGTCAGGGAGACAGCAATCAACACACCAATTAAAAAGAAGACTCAGAGGTGGAAGCACGGCAGCCCACGGGGACAGACAGGGTGGGTCGAGACTGCAGCGGGGTGGGGCTCAGGAAAGACTTCTCAGAAGAGGCGACATCTGAGCTGAGTCCTGAGAAGCTGGCCAGACAAGGCTCTGGACGAGAGTGGCCCAGGTGGAAGGAACTACAAGTACAGAGGCTGGAGGTGGAACCAGCTGGGTGGTTCGAGGAACAGAAAGAAGGCCCTCTGTCGGCAGTCTTTCACTTCCCTTCACACCTCCCCCCCACCCCCTTCTGGTCCCCAGAAGCCCTGCTCCCCATACTGGGAGCCAGGGGCCCACCCCCAGCCTGGGCACTCCTCCTCCTTGACAGCTCTTGTCTTTGCACCTCACTGTGCCAGGTACCCCAGGAGGATGTCTCTTTACCTCCAGGCTGAGCCAGGCAGAGGTTCAGAAAGTGTTTGTTGATTGACTTACTGAGTGACTGAATGGGCAGCATCGGGGCCTAAACACACAGTTGGCAGTGTCAGGGCACGTGTCAAGGTAGCGTGTGCTGGGGATCCAAAGTGACCAGGGACTCCCAGCGGGGTGGACTGGCCCCTAAGAGGGGACCCACCCAAATACTGCCAGTGTGATGGGAGGGGTCGCAGCCTGAACCCTTTGGGTTCCCAAGGAAGGAGATGGAAGCTAAATGCTCCTAGACGTGTCAACAGCTCCCAGCGAAGCCCCTTACCCTGGGCTGACTAAGTTCCTCCCAGAATAAACGTCCCTGGTGGCTCAGAGGTTAAATCGTCTGTCTCCAATGCGGGAGACCTGGGTTCGATCCCTGGGTCGGGAAGATCCCCTGGAGAAGGAAATGGTAACCCACTCCAGTATTCTTGCCTGGAGAATCCCATGGACAGAGGAGCCCGGCAGGCTACAGTACANGGGGGTAGCCGCAGAGGTGACGGTGAGGGGGGCTTCCCTGTGAGGGGGCTTGGCCTGGCCGCTCTGGCTGCCCTAGCTACCCTCAGCAGGGAGCTTCTCATACACTGTCTGGGGGCCTGAGACGAACTGTTCTCACGGGAGCAGTGTCTGAGCCCCCTTCAATTCAAGTACACAGGCCGCCAGAAAGACCTTGTCCTTGTCATGTCCCTCCCCAAGGTGCTACCCTCTCAGGGTCCCCACTGCAGGAAGCTCTCATCTCTGAGGTCTGCAAACCTGCACCAATTACACCCCCCAACCCCACCATGGGCAAGTTCTGATAGCCTGAGGGTGGAGGAATCTTTCCAGCACCCGCGGGCAGTACCACACTGCCATCCATCTGCGTCCTGGGAATTTCACAGCTGCGCCACACACACCCCCCCGCCCTGCCCCGAAGCTAGCATCCCCTCCTCCAGGAAACACTTGTTTCCCACCACCCCAGCCAGCCCCAGCCAGCCCTGAAGTTTTCTATTCCCTCCGTGAAACAGCACAGGCCACTTGCAAGAAGGACGTATCTACAGCCCTCCCACCAACTGCCGCTTTCCAAGAGAAACTCTGGTTTGCAAAACAAGATTTTCTGCCTAAAACACTATCAAAAGAGCGGGAGAAAAGAAAAGAAAGAAAGAAAAACCAGCCGATTTAGTCCTGAGTCATGCCACTTCCTTATTTCGGAAACTCCAAGCCCTGGGCGGGTTTGACTTGGACTCAGCACAGGGTTGGCGACCTTGCTGGGAACCTACTGTGTATCTGAGCTTCCAACACATCTCCTGCCAGTCCCCGAGGGGATTCGGCCAGACAACCTCACACTTGAACTTGGACTTACCTTTCTACTCTTTTCAAAGTAAGCCTCAGTGCCTACATTAGCCTCAGCTTCAGCTACTGTACCTGCAAATCTTAGGGACAATGTGATCTCCCAACACATGATCAAAGACATTAAGATGAAAAAAATATCACCTGTGTGCAACCTGGCATCCTACCATTTTGGGAAATTATGCATTTAATGTCAAGTTTTCCAAATAGAGCACAGCCAAGTGGTAAATTCTGGGGCCAAGCAACTCCAGGTTATTTGTTGTACAAGCCCCGGCTCATCACTCGGCCCCTTGGGCCTCAGTTTTCCCATCTGCAAAGCAGAAGGTGTGTCTGTGTGCATGTGTGAGTGTGTGCACGCACATGTGTGTCCTCAAATATGGAGAGGCTGCCTTGAGGGTCCCTTGGAGGATTAAATAAGATCATTTATGCAAAATTCAGGAACCAGTGAGCACCGGCCACGCGCTAACAGGGATTGTCATTACTGTGTAACCTGCCTTGGGTCTCTTTCTCTGAGTAAGCACCAACTTGAATGCCCATGTGTGGATTTTGCTCCTGGAAGTTCGAGTGGGCTGGGAGATGCTTGACTTTACTTTCAAGGCTGCTGACAAGCAACAAGAGAAGGGTCAGGAGCTTACCCTGGTATCTGGCTCGGTCCCCCAAGTTCAGGCAGAAACCCCAAATTTCTCCTCCTTCTGAACACCAGAAGAATCCAAGTTTGGGGAACAGTGCACCCAAGATGAAGTTCAGCTCCAGCTGGAGGGGGTGACAGCTCCCCACTGATGCCAGCCCCAGGATGCTTGCAGGCTCTCTTCTAATGATCTTTGAGGTCACCCCACCCCTGTCCATCAACTGTCCTCAGTCCCCACTCAGCATGCTGGTCCTGTTTCCTGCTGGACCCTCGCTTACTCAGAAGTGACCCAGCACCCCGAACCCGGGTGCATCCATCAGCTGCCAACCCTGTGCACTGACTGTGGTGTCACGCTGCCCACTGTAAGCCCCAGTGAGCATGTGCATGGCTGTCCAGGCCAAGCACACCCGCCGTTGCTCTCCCGTGGTCTCTGCAGGAAGGACAGCAGGAGGCTTTGATGACAGACGTGTGGAAGTGGAGGCCCGAGCTCCCAGGCTGGGGACTCACACCTCCCCTCCCCAAGCCCTCGACTCTTCATCCGTAAAAACTAATTAAACCAGCCAGTGTGCACAGCAAGCACTTTGGAGGTGCAAAGCAATTAGTGGTTTCTCCCTCACTCCCCATGAAAGCAGGCGAGTCCTGTGGGCAGAGTGGGCCTGGAGTTACCGGGGGAAGAGCTCTGGGACCCATCTGGGCTCCACCCAGGCTGATGGGCTTTGCTTGGGGCCACCAGGGCCTGATCTCTGCAGGGGCCTCCCCTGGGCCCAGGCACCTTGCCTTCACTCTCCTCACCAGGCGGGCCACTTGAGGCCAGGGAGGGGCTGGCAGTGCAGAGCTGGGCCAGTGCCTATTTCTGGTCTTGGGAATGGTGTGCCTGGGGCCTTCCCCGCCCCTCTCCACAGCTGGTGCCCTGTCCACCCGAGAAGGGGGCTGGGGACCAGGAGAGGGTGCCAGCCAAGCCCAGGGCCTCCCACTTAGCTGGGTCAAGACTGCAAGCCAGGCCAGGCTGACCTTTCCCAAGGGAACCAGAGCTTCACATCCCAGCCCAGTGCCTGCCCAGCATGGCGCTGGGCCCAGGGGCAGGCGGCCAGCTCCCTGGGGCTGCCCTGCACTTGCTGGGTCCCCACCTGGTGTGAGCCCCAGGGCAGGCAGCCCTGACTCCACCTACAAAAGAAGGGCAGATGCTCACCAGCTACCTGGAACCCTGCAGCTCTCCTGTCCCTGGGCCACGCCTCCCCCTGCTCTAGAGCAACCACCGAACTCTTGCCCACAACTGGTCGGGCTGGCAAGGGTGGGATGGGGTAGCCCTCTCAACGGCTTCTCCATCCCTTGCCTCTCTTTCCCTTGCTCTCTGGGTTTTTTTTTGGTTGTTTTTATTTAACTTTTGGCCACACCCTGCAGCAGGTGGGACCTTAGTTCCCCGACCAGGGATCGAACCTGTACTCCTCGCACTGAAAGGTGGAGTCTTAACCACTGGACCATCAGCAAAGTCCTGCTTGCTGGGTTTTAACAGCCTGTTGCTTGACTTCATTGCCCTTGCCCTAGGGCCTTGGCATATGCTATTCCTTTACTGGGATGCGCTCCCCCCCACTTCATCATCAGATTAATAGTAGCCAGGCCCATGGACTCATTTATTGAAACCTCACACCAGCTCCATTCTGTAACTAGGGTGCCTGGGTTTGAATTACAGCTATACCAATTAACAGCTGTGTGACCTTGGGCAGGTCACTTAACTTCTCTGGGTCTCAGTTTTGTCATTTTGGATAGAGAAACAAGAAATAGCATCTGCCTCATAAGGTTGGTGGGGATGAAGTGATTTAACACACAGATCACCTTTAGCAGTTTACCTGCTACATGGAAGTACTGAAAAATACTTAATAGTATTACTTATTATCCTGTGCTTTGGGTGTCAGCCCCAGGGCCCTCTCCCAGTGCCCATGAAACCACCTCCAAATGTCATCTTATACCACCAACCCCCTTCCCCGATGTGCAGGGAAGGGGCCGAAGCCCCCAGAAGTGCAGGTACTGTTCAGCGTCACCCACAAGGGATAGAGCCAGGACTCAAACGCAGAGTCTGTGTGCTGAACTGCAGGCCTACCACTTCTGAGAACCTGCTGTATACCAAGGACTGCACAAATAAGGCTCACATCACCCTTCTAATGCCTTTCAGTGATGGCATCCCCGTCTCATTTTGGAGGAGAAGGGAAAACGAGGCTAAGACAGGGATGGGCCAGGTCAGGGTCACAAGGCTAAGGGGCTGGTTATCGTTCCAAATGGTTGATGGGGAACTCAGTGTGTCTAAGTCACCACCCTCCTAAGCGTTTCTGCTTTCTTTTACCGAATCCCCACAAAGGGGCTTCCCTGGTGGCTCAGTGGTAAAGAATCTGCCAGTGCAGGAGACGTGGGTTTGATCTCTGACAGTAGAAAATCTCACGTGGTTGAGGAGCAGCTAAGCCCAAGAACTGCACCCGCTGAGCCCGCGTGCCGCAACTATTGAAGCCTGCACACTTAGACCCTGTGTTCCACACCAAGAGAAGCCATCGCAAGGAGAAGCCTGGGCACCACAGTTAGAGAGTGGCCCCTGCTTGCCGCAACTAGAGAAAAGCCCACGCAGCAAATGAAGACCCAGTACAGCCAGAAATAAAATAAATAATTTTTTTAAAAAGCAGTCGTCCTGGATTAGTGTCCCCCGCCCCTCGTCAATTTCATGTCCACCCACCTGTAACCTGCAAATGTGACCTTATTTGGAAAAAGTCTTTATAGACGCGATCAAGTTGAGATGAGGTCATGCTGGATTAGGGTGGGTCCTTATAAGAAGAGGAAAATCTGGACAGAGACATGCAGAGGGAAGGCAGCCATGGAAGATGGAGGCAGGGATTGGAATGTCTACAAGCCGAGGAACGCCGATGACTGCCAGCAACAGCAGAGGCTGGGAGAGAAGAGGCAGGATCCTCCCCCAGGGCCCTCGGAGGGAGCCCAGCCCTGCCGACACCTTGACTTCGGACTCACGGCCTCCAGAACTGTGAGAGAACATGTCTCTGTGGTTTTTAAGCCACCTAAGTTTGTGCTTTGTTATGGCAGCCCCAGGAAACTAATACAGTGGGTGAACCTTGAGTTTCCATTGTACAGATGAGGAAACCAAGGCATGGAGAAGTTAACGGGTTTGCCTGATATCACAGAGCTAAAAGACCCCGAGGCTGAGGTCCAGTGTCTCTCTGGGGATGATGGACCGTCTGCAGATTATCCTACAAGGCCTGGCTACTGGAAGTCCCCAAGGATGCTCGGAGCAGGCTCAGTGGTCCCAAGACCTCAGGGACACCTGGATGCTCACTTCCTGGGTGAGGAAAGGACCAGAGCTGGCTCATCTCTGGCACCCTTGCCCTGCACAGGGTAAAGCACTGGGCTGATGTGAGTGATGGGCAGGAGGATGGGTGGGTGCCATCTGCCCCGGACACAGTGGAGTTTGCGGTACTTTCCTGGGTTTCTGAGAGCTGGGGGCCTTGGAACTGCTCCTTCCCCCACATCCCTGCTCACTGTGGAGAAGGAGTCCTGGGGGCTGTTAGCACCTGCTTCTCCGCCCCGACTCCCTCCTGCCGCCTGGAACACACTACCTTTAGTAGCCACCCTGAGCAGTAATTGTGCAGATTGCTGTAATTCAGAGGACGAGCGCACTGGTGCTCATCACATTATCACAAATGTCACTGAGCAGGGCCTCGGCATCCACCATCTCCCGGGGGGGACACGCGCACCACTGTCTCTGTGGGCTGGGACTCAGGATGAGATCACTGCCGTCCCTGAGGACCCAACCTTGAGACGGTGGGGCGCACTCCCGGCTCAGCCGATGAGTCATCCCCAGCCGTCCTCCCAGCCTCTGGGTCTGCCCTTCCCAAAGGGAGAGAGAGGGCCACGCAGCCAACTCCCTGTTCCCAGGCAACAGGTGGGGAGCCAGGGACGGGGTTGCCATGACGACAGAAAACACAGCTCAGGCTGGCAGCCCTGGGACATGCACGTGGAGCCCCTCACAGCCCTGGTGGTGGTGGAGGGGTCCCCTGGGGCAATATCACTGCCAATGGCTGAGATCTCAAGGTCTGATGTGTGGTTTTAAAAAACCATGCAATTCTACACAAATGTTCACAGCAACACTAGGCACAAGAGCTCATAGGTGGAAACAACCCAAGCATCCATCAACCAACAGACAAATGGATAAACAGAATGTGGCATGTCCATACAGAGGACTACAACTCAGTCATAAAAAGGGATGAAGTGCTGACACAGGCTAGGACGTGGATGAACCTCGACAGTTGGATGCTGAGAGGAAGAACTCAGATACAAAAGGGCATTCATTGTATAACTCGATTCATGGAAAAGTCCAAAACAGGCAAATCCACGGTGACAGAAAGCGGACTGGTGGACGCTGGAGGTTGGCAGGGCTTGGGGGGGGATGGGGGTGGCTGATAACAGGTACGGGGTTCCCATATGGGGTGACAAAAAGTTCTAGAGTAATGGTCGCATCATACTGGGAATGTACTTAATGCCACTGAATCGTACACGTTAAGACGGTTAAAATGGTAGATCTGATGTTTTGTGTGTTTCACCAAAATTAAAGGCAGGGAAGAAAAACCACTCATTTTTCAAATAAAGTCTCTGTTACACCACACGGTGAAATCCATACCAGAAACCACAGAATAAACATGGAAGACAGAGGAGAGGATGACACGGCTCCCGTGGGGGGCTGACAGCACCCGCTGTGCCCTGGCAGCTAGAGAGCATGCCCACAGCCCCACTAGGGCTCCTCTGAGATGCTGAAAGCAGGCCCTCGCCCACGACAGGAAGCATGACTGCTCCTCCTCCTGCCCACAATGCCGAGGGCCAGCTGGGCCCTTCCTCCTGCTCCGCCTCACCTGAGGGCTGGGAGCTTGGAGGGGGGAGGTCTGGAGCCTCCAAGGGGCAGGGTACCTTGGACAGGAGCCCCGAGGGGAGGGGTCGGCTCTCAGGTGGAGGACCTGACCAGGTCTGGGGCTGTTCCTGGTCAGTTTCTCTCTTCTTTCTTTTCATTTTTACTGGACTAAATAAAGTTCCTTATAGGAGTTTCCGTGGTGGCTCAGTTGGTCAAGAATCTGCCTGCAATGCAGGAGACCTGGGTTATATCCCGGGGTCGGGAAGCTCCCCTGGAGGAGGGCGTGGCAACCCACTCCAGTACCCTTGCCTGGGAAATCCCACGGACAGAGGAGCCTGGCAGGCTACAGTCCATGTGGTCGCAAAGAGCCGGATGCGGCTGAGCGGCAAACCACACCACCACACAGCTGCTTTACAATGTTGTGTTAGTTTCTGCACACCTGTGTTCAGTCGCTTCAGTCGTGTTCGACTCTTTGGGACCCTATGGACTGCAGCCCTCCAGGCTGCTTGGCCCATGGGGTTTCCCAGGCAAGAATACTGGAGTGCATGGCCANCCCTGGGCCACGCCTCCCCCTGCTCTAGAGCAACCACCGAACTCTTGCCCACAACTGGTCGGGCTGGCAAGGGTGGGATGGGGTAGCCCTCTCAACGGCTTCTCCATCCCTTGCCTCTCTTTCCCTTGCTCTCTGGGTTTTTTTTTGGTTGTTTTTATTTAACTTTTGGCCACACCCTGCAGCAGGTGGGACCTTAGTTCCCCGACCAGGGATCGAACCTGTACTCCTCGCACTGAAAGGTGGAGTCTTAACCACTGGACCATCAGCAAAGTCCTGCTTGCTGGGTTTTAACAGCCTGTTGCTTGACTTCATTGCCCTTGCCCTAGGGCCTTGGCATATGCTATTCCTTTACTGGGATGCGCTCCTCCCCACTTCATCATCAGATTAATAGTAGCCAGGCCCATGGACTCATTTATTGAAACCTCACACCAGCTCCATTCTGTAACTAGGGTGCCTGGGTTTGAATTACAGCTATACCAATTAACAGCTGTGTGACCTTGGGCAGGTCACTTAACTTCTCTGGGTCTCAGTTTTGTCATTTTGGATAGAGAAACAAGAAATAGCATCTGCCTCATAAGGTTGGTGGGGATGAAGTGATTTAACACACAGATCACCTTTAGCAGTTTACCTGCTACATGGAAGTACTGAAAAATACTTAATAGTATTACTTATTATCCTGTGCTTTGGGTGTCAGCCCCAGGGCCCTCTCCCAGTGCCCATGAAACCACCTCCAAATGTCATCTTATACCACCAACCCCCTTCCCCGATGTGCAGGGAAGGGGCCGAAGCCCCCAGAAGTGCAGGTACTGTTCAGCGTCACCCACAAGGGATAGAGCCAGGACTCAAACGCAGAGTCTGTGTGCTGAACTGCAGGCCTACCACTTCTGAGAACCTGCTGTATACCAAGGACTGCACAAATAAGGCTCACATCACCCTTCTAATGCCTTTCAGTGATGGCATCCCCGTCTCATTTTGGAGGAGAAGGGAAAACGAGGCTAAGACAGGGATGGGCCAGGTCAGGGTCACAAGGCTAAGGGGCTGGTTATCGTTCCAAATGGTTGATGGGGAACTCAGTGTGTCTAAGTCACCACCCTCCTAAGCGTTTCTGCTTTCTTTTACCGAATCCCCACAAAGGGGCTTCCCTGGTGGCTCAGTGGTAAAGAATCTGCCAGTGCAGGAGACGTGGGTTTGATCTCTGACAGTAGAAAATCTCACGTGGTTGAGGAGCAGCTAAGCCCAAGAACTGCACCCGCTGAGCCCGCGTGCCGCAACTATTGAAGCCTGCACACTTAGACCCTGTGTTCCACACCAAGAGAAGCCATCGCAAGGAGAAGCCTGGGCACCACAGTTAGAGAGTGGCCCCTGCTTGCCGCAACTAGAGAAAAGCCCACGCAGCAAATGAAGACCCAGTACAGCCAGAAATAAAATAAATAATTTTTTTAAAAAGCAGTCGTCCTGGATTAGTGTCCCCCGCCCCTCGTCAATTTCATGTCCACCCACCTGTAACCTGCAAATGTGACCTTATTTGGAAAAAGTCTTTATAGACGCGATCAAGTTGAGATGAGGTCATGCTGGATTAGGGTGGGTCCTTATAAGAAGAGGAAAATCTGGACAGAGACATGCAGAGGGAAGGCAGCCATGGAAGATGGAGGCAGGGATTGGAATGTCTACAAGCCGAGGAACGCCGATGACTGCCAGCAACAGCAGAGGCTGGGAGAGAAGAGGCAGGATCCTCCCCCAGGGCCCTCGGAGGGAGCCCAGCCCTGCCGACACCTTGACTTCGGACTCACGGCCTCCAGAACTGTGAGAGAACATGTCTCTGTGGTTTTTAAGCCACCTAAGTTTGTGCTTTGTTATGGCAGCCCCAGGAAACTAATACAGTGGGTGAACCTTGAGTTTCCATTGTACAGATGAGGAAACCAAGGCATGGAGAAGTTAACAGGTTTGCCTGATATCACAGAGCTAAAAGACCCCGAGGCTGAGGTCCAGTGTCTCTCTGGGGATGATGGACCGTCTGCAGATTATCCTACAAGGCCTGGCTACTGGAAGTCCCCAAGGATGCTCGGAGCAGGCTCAGTGGTCCCAAGACCTCAGGGACACCTGGATGCTCACTTCCTGGGTGAGGAAAGGACCAGAGCTGGCTCATCTCTGGCACCCTTGCCCTGCACAGGGTAAAGCACTGGGCTGATGTGAGTGATGGGCAGGAGGATGGGTGGGTGCCATCTGCCCCGGACACAGTGGAGTTTGCGGTACTTTCCTGGGTTTCTGAGAGCTGGGGGCCTTGGAACTGCTCCTTCCCCCACATCCCTGCTCACTGTGGAGAAGGAGTCCTGGGGGCTGTTAGCACCTGCTTCTCCGCCCCGACTCCCTCCTGCCGCCTGGAACACACTACCTTTAGTAGCCACCCTGAGCAGTAATTGTGCAGATTGCTGTAATTCAGAGGACGAGCGCACTGGTGCTCATCACATTATCACAAATGTCACTGAGCAGGGCCTCGGCATCCACCATCTCCCGGGGGGGACACGCGCACCACTGTCTCTGTGGGCTGGGACTCAGGATGAGATCACTGCCGTCCCTGAGGACCCAACCTTGAGACGGTGGGGCGCACTCCCGGCTCAGCCGATGAGTCATCCCCAGCCGTCCTCCCAGCCTCTGGGTCTGCCCTTCCCAAAGGGAGAGAGAGGGCCACGCAGCCAACTCCCTGTTCCCAGGCAACAGGTGGGGAGCCAGGGACGGGGTTGCCATGACGACAGAAAACACAGCTCAGGCTGGCAGCCCTGGGACATGCACGTGGAGCCCCTCACNGCCTCTGGGTCTGCCCTTCCCAAAGGGAGAGAGAGGGCCACGCAGCCAACTCCCTGTTCCCAGGCAACAGGTGGGGAGCCAGGGACGGGGTTGCCATGACGACAGAAAACACAGCTCAGGCTGGCAGCCCTGGGACATGCACGTGGAGCCCCTCACAGCCCTGGTGGTGGTGGAGGGGTCCCCTGGGGCAATATCACTGCCAATGGCTGAGATCTCAAGGTCTGATGTGTGGTTTTAAAAAACCATGCAATTCTACACAAATGTTCACAGCAACACTAGGCACAAGAGCTCATAGGTGGAAACAACCCAAGCATCCATCAACCAACATACAAATGGATAAACAGAATGTGGCATGTCCATACAGAGGACTACAACTCAGTCATAAAAAGGGATGAAGTGCTGACACAGGCTAGGACGTGGATGAACCTCGACAGTTGGATGCTGAGAGGAAGAACTCAGATACAAAAGGGCATTCATTGTATAACTCGATTCATGGAAAAGTCCAAAACAGGCAAATCCACGGTGACAGAAAGCGGACTGGTGGACGCTGGAGGTTGGCAGGGCTTGGGGGGGGATGGGGGTGGCTGATAACAGGTACGGGGTTCCCATATGGGGTGACAAAAAGTTCTAGAGTAATGGTCGCATCATACTGGGAATGTACTTAATGCCACTGAATCGTACACGTTAAGACGGTTAAAATGGTAGATCTGATGTTTTGTGTGTTTCACCAAAATTAAAGGCAGGGAAGAAAAACCACTCATTTTTCAAATAAAGTCTCTGTTACACCACACGGTGAAATCCATACCAGAAACCACAGAATAAACATGGAAGACAGAGGAGAGGATGACACGGCTCCCGTGGGGGGCTGACAGCACCCGCTGTGCCCTGGCAGCTAGAGAGCATGCCCACAGCCCCACTAGGGCTCCTCTGAGATGCTGAAAGCAGGCCCTCGCCCACGACAGGAAGCATGACTGCTCCTCCTCCTGCCCACAATGCCGAGGGCCAGCTGGGCCCTTCCTCCTGCTCCGCCTCACCTGAGGGCTGGGAGCTTGGAGGGGGGAGGTCTGGAGCCTCCAAGGGGCAGGGTACCTTGGACAGGAGCCCCGAGGGGAGGGGTCGGCTCTCAGGTGGAGGACCTGACCAGGTCTGGGGCTGTTCCTGGTCAGTTTCTCTCTTCTTTCTTTTCATTTTTACTGGACTAAATAAAGTTCCTTATAGGAGTTTCCGTGGTGGCTCAGTTGGTCAAGAATCTGCCTGCAATGCAGGAGACCTGGGTTATATCCCGGGGTCGGGAAGCTCCCCTGGAGGAGGGCGTGGCAACCCACTCCAGTACCCTTGCCTGGGAAATCCCACGGACAGAGGAGCCTGGCAGGCTACAGTCCATGTGGTCGCAAAGAGCCGGATGCGGCTGAGCGGCAAACCACACCACCACACAGCTGCTTTACAATGTTGTGTTAGTTTCTGCACACCTGTGTTCAGTCGCTTCAGTCGTGTTCGACTCTTTGGGACCCTATGGACTGCAGCCCTCCAGGCTGCTTGGCCCATGGGGTTTCCCAGGCAAGAATACTGGAGTGCATGGCCATGCCCTCTGGGGATCATCCCGACTCAGGGATCGAACCCGGCCTCCTGAAATACAGGCAAATTCTTTACCACTGAGCCACTGGAGAAGCAATCGGGGTTAGATTCTGCTGTATGGCAAAGGGCATCAGCTGTGCGTATACATATATCCCCACTTTTTTGGATTTCCTTCCCATTTACGCCTCCACAGAGCACAGAGGAAGAGTCTGAGCTATACAATAGGTTCTTATTAGTCATCTATTTTAAACATAGTATCAATGATGTGTATATATATATCAATCCCAATCTCAATTCATTCCACCACCCTCTTTCCCCTCTTGGTGTCCATATGCTTGTTCTCTACATCTGAGTCTCTATCTGATCAGCTTCTGAAACACCAGGACCCAACGCTCAGGCCCCTCGGTACTCCTACCTGGGGCCGAGGGCGGGAGCAGGGCACTCAGCCCACAGTCCAAGGTCTCAGCCTCCAGGCCTGGCTGTCCTCACACACGACCGCCCCTGTGGCACTGGGTCCCCCATTAGAAAGGCCGTTTGTTCCCTCCCTGAGTCACAACCTGCCACTCTGGGCACAAAGAAGCTGCACGNCCGAGGGCGGGAGCAGGGCACTCAGCCCACAGTCCAAGGTCTCAGCCTCCAGGCCTGGCTGTCCTCACACACGACCGCCCCTGTGGCACTGGGTCCCCCATTAGAAAGGCCGTTTGTTCCCTCCCTGAGTCACAACCTGCCACTCTGGGCACAAAGAAGCTGCACGTCAGCAGTGGGGCCTCAGAAGGACCTCTGCTGGGGGGGCAGTCAGGTCACCAACTCAGGACCCCAGCCATCTCCAGCCTCTGCTCCTCCCTTCCACAGCCACAATACAGCCAGAAACAAGACCACCCCTCAGGGCTGGGGTCAAGATGAATGACAGCAAGCCTGCGAATGGGGCTCAGACGCGCCCCCCGACCCCGCCAGCCTCACCCTTCCTGTCGGTGCAACGCTTGTCTGATGGCCCCCGAACATCTCCCAGAGATGGGGGCCGACACCAACACAGCCCCGACAGTGCTTGTTATCTCTGGCTTCTCTGGACCCATCTGGACACCCCTCCCATCTCACAGATGGGGAAACTGAGGCTCAGAGACAGTCCACTGAGCAGGGGAGGCAAGGGCCTAGCCATTCAGGCTCTAATGAACAACGGGGACACGCCAATGGCTTCCACGGAGAATGTGGGGTTGGTATCGCAGCACAGGGAGACGGTGCAGCTGCTGGGGGACAGGCTGACACCATGACCCCATAGCAGTGGGTACCAGCAGGTCCTGCCCCTCCCGTCAAGGCGCCTAGGAGCGCTGCCACCACTCTGTCTACAAGGCCATGATGTGCTGGCCCCAGAGGCCACAGACGCTGTCCCCCAACAACATGGTCACACAGACCCATTTTCTGGAGGACAAAACTGAGGCTCTGAAGAAACGAGGCCAGTCTGAGAACACCCGGAAGCGGAGCCTGGCCTCTGCACACCACACCACAGCCCCGATAAGGGCACGTGTCAACCTCCTCCCCACCACACAAACTGCATGTCAACCTCCTCCCCACCACACAAACTGCAGGGCCTGCACACACATCGAGGGCGATCAGAGCAGCCAGAAACCACTCACCTTTCTTGGCTGTCTCCATCTCTTCTTCCGTCCAACGAGAACTCTCGTTCATCTCCATGGAAGCTGAAAAGGAAGACAATGGGTGTGTTGGCAGCAGTCCGCAGAGGGGCGGTTTCTCTGCCTCTGGTAGCTTGGGGCACTTGCTGGGATGGGGGAGTGTATGTACAATCACCCCATTTCACAGATGGGGAAGCTGAGGCAGTCCAGGGCCTCTGCATACACCTGACAGAGCTTGGTGACTGCGTTAGGGTGGGGAGATGAGGAGGGACATGAGCTTCGGATGGGCAGGAACCTCATCTAAGCGTGGAATCACCAGGGCCAGATGAGTCTCTGTGGTGGGGGCTGCCCCAGGTGTTGCAGGGGCTTGAGCAGCAGCTCTGGCTTCTACCCAGCAGAGGCCAGGAGCCCCGACTCCAGCTAGGACAATCCAAAATGTGCCCAGACATGGCCCCCTGTCCCCTGCTGGGGGACCCTGTCCTACAGGGTGATTATTAGACTCTGCTCCAACCTGCAGGGCACACGGAGGAGGCGGCTCGTGTTCTTGAGAAGTAAGGCAGCTGCCTTCAGGGAGCTGGCCAAGGGTCTGGTGTGGCTGTTTCTGAGCCTCTCCTCCAAGATCCCCTACGCGTGAGACCCGGTCCTTCCCTGAAAGTCACTTAAGACGTCGTGAGAGGGGTGAGCATGAGGGACGTCAGCTTCATGGACTTGGTGTCTGGAACAGCACCAGGCACAGACTATGCACTCGGTAAAGGCTGCTGACCCCCAGGGGAAAGTTTGGGCAGCTTCCCCGGCTCCCTGCTGCCACGGCCAACTTCCCCTTCCCCCACCTACAGGACCCCCAGAGGAAGGCTCTGGAAGCCGGAGCCCAGGATGGGGAGCCTGTCAGAGGGACCAGGCTTGTGTTTTCCACCCCACCACCCAGCCCTAACATTAGCTCGAGGTCCAGAAGGACGACCCTAGAAGTCAGGTGCACCAACACCCTTCTGAAAAGAGCCCTCCTGCCCCGTGCCTCTGGGCATGCTGGCAGCAAGGGGCAGCCGGCAAGAGCTTACAGGAGCCGAATGGGATTTGTGGCCAATGGGCTGGGCTTGAATCCCAACTGACTCCATGACTTTACGGAGGCAATGTTCCTTCTCTCAGGCTCAAATAGCCCATCCATGAAATGGGTACAAATGACCTTTCGCAGTGAGAAGGGAGAGGAGCCTGGCATAAACCTCGGGTGTGGACAAGGAGGGCATCTGTGAGACAGAAATCATCCCTTCCATTAACTCCCACCCTAGGAAAACATCCAGGTGGTTGGGGCCTCAGCCTGAGCACTCAGACCTCGGGTGGGAGTTCCCGCAGACACAAGAGGGCAGGCTCCAAACAGCCAAAATGGTATAGACAAGCACACACCGGCTGCCCCCCTGTGGCCAAACTTGGGAACTGCTATGTAATTCTTTTTTCCCTCACCTTAGGTTCAGAGCACCTAGGGGTGGGCATCTGTTGAGCAGGAGAAACTGAGGCCTACAGATGTGACGGTACAAACCCAGATGCCTCCCAGGGCTGGAAGGGACAGCAGCACTCAGGCCCTCTTGAAGAGGGGTGGGATGTTTGGCCATGCTGTGTGGCTTGCGGAATCCTAGTTCCCCGACCAGGAATGGAACCCGGGCTGCCGGCAGCGAAAGCCTTGGGAAGACCCGAGGGCAGATCTTCTGATTGAAAAACAAAACCAAACTGGTGCTCTGGATTTGTAGGTGAATTCTCCAGTTCTGGAAGGAACACAGCTGGAGGCCAGCAAACCTGCCCCAGGTACAGTTCTAGGCTCTTCTACACACAAAGTCACTGAAATGCTCAACCCCACAGTTACAGGCATTACTCACAACTCTGGTGCTGATGAAGCCATCAGGACGCAGAGAGGTCGAGGAACTCACCACAGGTCGAATAGCAAGTCTGCAAACGAATGCTGGGATTCTGAGCCCGCTGGGCCTCAGCGCCCCTTCCCCAGCCCAAGACTCACCCAGCTCCGCGCTCTGCTGCGGGGTGACAGCCTCCTCGCTGTTGGCCTCGTTGGCCATTGAGCGGGTGATGCGGCCTTTGCGTCTCCCCTGGCTGTTGGCGGTTTTTCGGCCTTTGGAGGTCACTGCCTCCTTCTCATCGTTGTCTTCCCCAGAGGTGTCGTCAGTCTTCTCCCTAAAGGCCAGAGAGGGGAGACAGGGATGGTTTCACCTGGGCCAGGAACCTAAACGGCAGTTTCAAAACACCCGGTTTTCTTTAGCAAGATGAGCGCTGGCTGCCAGCGATTTTCTACTAGCCCAAGGGAGTGGAAAAAGGGGGGAAAACTTGAGGTGATGCGGTAGCAATCTGCAAGGCTCCTTGATTCACCAGATTGAGGGAATGAGGCTGGCAGAGGTCTGCAATGCCATCATATTTACCAAAAGGGAGGTGAGAGCTGGTAGCTGTCATCTACTTCATTTTCCAACAGGGATGTGGGCTGGTAGGTAACTGATTGGCTTATTTTATTCATCCAGTGTGGGTATGGGCTGGTGGCTATCTGCAAACCCTTTTTTTTTTAAAAATTATTTATTTGGCCGGGGTAGGTAAGTCTTCATTTCTCCAAGGGCTCTTCTCTAGTTGCGGAGAGTTGTGATCAGGCTTCTCACTGCAGTGGCTTCTGCTGTTGTAGAGCACTGGCTCTAGGGCACATGGGCTTTCAGGAATTGTGGCTCCCGGGCTCTGGGCTCGTAGGCTCAGTAGCTGTAGCACACGGGCTTAGTTACTCCAAGGCACGTGGGATCTTCCCGGACCAGGGATCGAACCTGTGTCTCCTGCATTGGCAGGTGGATTCTTTACCACTGAGCCACCAGGGAAGCCTTGCAAGCCCATTTTATACATCAACTAGACATGCTCTCTGCTATTCGTTTGCAAGATTACTGATTAAATGCATGGGGGTGTAGGCTGGTACACCCTTCAGGCCACTTTACTCCCCAAAGAGGATCTGTCCCCCTACAAACAATTCTAACTCTGCCTTCTGTGTTATCATGGGCCACTGGGTCTTGCAGAAAACGCGAGAGGAAAGTATTCCGCCGGCCTGATGCGGGCCGAGTCAGGTGTGTGGGGAGCATGTGACCTCAATAGCTGGGGCTGGGACTCTTCTCAGAAGCCGACTCAGGGGAGTTTACTGCAGGGCCGCTCAGATTTATCACCACAGCCTTCCATTCATCTTCTTGAAGGCCCTCGCAGGAGCGTCTGGGAGACAGCGGGTAACGAAGCCAGATGTTCTCAGAGGCCACATTCCTGAGCCCGCTCCAGGTACCTGGCGCTAAGCTGTGCCCGCCCCCCCCCCTTCACCCCTTGCTCAGAGCGAATCTCCAGCTGGCGGTGCTCCACCCCTGGCAGGCACGGGAGGCCGTCAGGGGCCCTGAGGCGAGGCTGTGCCTTGATCTGCAAAAACTCACACTGACAGCGATAATTCTAAAGGTGAGGGCTGCTGCCTGCGTGTACCTCGTTCTCTCAGATCTCCCCCCTCCCGCTCTCAGCATCTCAGGAGACTCAGCCGAGGAAAGGGGAGAAGACGGGGAGGTGGGGGCGGGGGACGCGGCAAAGAGTTCCAAAGTCATTGCCTGGATTTATTAGCTCAGGAGTACAGCTCAAATGAGCCATCAGTCTCTAAGGTCTCCAGAGGCTTCAAGAGAAAGGCGGGCAGGCGGAGGAAAGAGAGAGGAACAGGCTTCCGGAAGGCGGGAGGAGGGGGGTGCGTGCTGCCAGGGGACCAGCAAGGGAGAAAGCACTTCCCTTCTCAGCAGGAGATCTGCTGGAGATGGACAGCAAATGCTCACACACCTTTACGGGAGGGCGGGTGGCCTGCAGGCTGAGTACCGCCATGGCCCCCCTGTTAGCCTGCCCGCCCGCCTGCCACCTGGGAGTTGTGGCCGGGCCCCCCGCAGGGCCACCAGGCTGGCCTTACTTGATCAGTTCCTCCTTGTCATTCTCCACGTCGGGCTTCTCCTCCTCCTTCTCCACCTCCTTCTCCTTCTCCTTCTCATCTTTCTCCTCCTGGCTGCTGCGGGGCATCTGCTGCTGCTGCTGCTGCTGCTGCTGCTGCTGCTGCTGCTGTTGCCAGGCCCCAGGGGAGGGCAGGGGGCGGTGGGGGAGAGAAGGACAGTCAGGCAGGCGAGGCTCTGCACCTGGACTGAGAGAGCTGGAGGGGAGGGGGAGTCCGCGGGAGCCCCCTTGTCCAACACCTGCACTGTGAGCTGGGCAGAAAGCCCCACACCTGGGGCACTGGGAGGCAGGAGTCAAAGGGCAAGGTATAGAAAGTGCTCGTGTCAGACGCCTGGCCTCTGGCACTTGGTGACTGCGTGACCTTGGATAAGAGTCTTAAGTTCTCTGTGCTCTGATTCTTCCCTTTGAAAGCACGCCTACCCCTCAGCCAGGCATGAGGAGGCTGAAATGAGAGAATGCTTACAGAGTTGGCATCTGGCACCAGTATTTAAGCGCAGTGGGAGCCCCACGGCAGGAGGGTGGGGCCCTGGTCAGCTTCAGGCAAGAGCAGGGTACACAGGGAAAACTGGGTCACAGCCTGAGGCCCCTGCCTGCCTGCCTGCCTGACTGCCTCAGACAAAAGTTCAGGCCAGCTCTCCAGGCCTCAGTCTCCACGTCTGTAAAATGGGTAGATGGAAGGGCTGTCCCAGGCCCATTTCAGGATGGCTGCTGCCATGACACGGGCCTGCTTTTGCTGCCGTGGGCCTGGTCTTCCTCTCCAGTCAGTCAGCCCTCAAAGGGGAAGAGAGCAGGCCTGCTGGACAGGAGAGATCAAAGGGGCTCACAACAAAACCAGCCCCCTTCCTGCAGGCCTGTTCCTTTCATCTCCTTCCCGAGTGAGTGAAGCCGGCGCTGACCAACCTGCCCCAGTCAGCCAGGCTGCTGACCCTGCCCTCACCAAGACAGGGAAGGCGGGCGAGCTCCTCCCCACACCGCCACCAGACTTCCTTTCTGTCCTGCCTGATTTCTTTTAAGCCACACACTGATTCTCTTAGCCACCCTCAAAGTGCTCCATGCGAGCAGCTGCTGAAACAGACCATCTTTCCATCCCCAGGAGTCAACGAAAAAAAAAAAAAAAAAAAAAATGAAATGCAAAGACTTTCAACGTGTGCTGAGGGGTGTGGTCACACCAACATTTAAACCAAGAAGAAACCCAAGCAGATGGAGAAGGTGAGGGCATAGGGCAAGGCGCTCTCTTTCTCCCCATCTTTCCTCCACACCAGGAACACATGCCCATCCCCAGCGCAGGCTGCCTTGGCCTGAGACCCCACCTCCCCCAACCCCCCTCCCTTCTCTGTAGTTTTAATTTATGATTCATGATGCGGCTGAGCACTGGGGTCAGCTACAGGCAATCTGTACAGAGCGAGGGTCTGGATATTCATGGGAACCATGGGCTTTCCAAGACTACAGCAGTGTGAACCCAGGAAGCTCCTGGCTCGGGTCTGCCCCCTTCCCCAAGAACCTCCCTCTGATGTCCAAGAGGAGGGGCAAGGGGGCAGAAAAGCCGCTCTCCGCCCCCTGTTATGTCGCTGTCAATTCCCAGTGGGTGTCCTAATGTCTCTGAACTGTGCCTCACCACCACCCCAAACCCTGAAACACTAAACTTCCAACTGCTGGGGAAGATGGAACGGGGGCGGCGGGGACCAGGATCCAGAGTGAGGGGAGATGGCATGGCCGACTGAGGAGGAGCCCTTGCCCCGTGGGCTGCTCGGCATGGCTGCTGTCTTCACCTGTGAGACCTGCCCGGCTTCTGCACACTCAGGAACCTGATGCCCAGGGCCTGGAAGGGCAGGGCCGGGGCTTTCCAGCCTCAGGGGGCTTGATGTCTGCTCAAACACCATCACTGGACTTTGTGCCGAGAATGCCCAACTGGGCTGCAGCTTCACTCCGAAGCTTTATCTGCTGTCCCTCCCAGTGGCTGAGCCTAGGAGCACCTGTCATTGTTCCCTGGGTGTGGGCTGGGGGCGGTGTCTTCAGCTCCCACCAGAATCTCACCCTTGGGCCACAAAGCAGGCCACTATCTGCCCCCAGCACGGCCAGCAGAGGCAGCTCCCAAACTGCTGACCCAGGCAGCAGCATGCCGCAGACCCCAGCCCTGCACTAACACAGCACGACTGACCGGGGCTGCTCCCAGAAGTCTGTGCCTGCGCCCTCCTGCCCAGGGCCCTCCTGACTCAGCCCTCCCCACATCCTCCAAAAGCCCCATTGAGGAAGAGGCCAGCACTTTCCGACATCTCACTACCCACCCCGACACTGTGCTGTGCACGGTCTATTGATCAGTTCCTGGCCCCTCTGAAATCCTGAGGATGAAGATGATGAAAAACCAACAATAATGGTGACTTGGGGTTCGTCCACTGTGGCCGCTCCTCCCCCGGACCATGCCGAACGCCTTGCAAATACTGTTTCAACTACTACCCTAGCCTACCTCTGTCGGGAAAGGACAGGGACCACTGCTCCCATTCTGCAGAAGAGGCAACTGAGGTTCAGACAGGCAAAGACTCACCGTCTCAGAGGGAGGGAAAAGGGGGCTCTCAGAGGCGGGGAGCAGGCCTGATACTGTCGTTCCCAAAGCCCCTCTGAGGGTTTCACCTGACTCTACACCCTGGTTGGCATCATGGGCTCAGGTGGGGTGTCTAAGGGCATCCTTGCCCCTTTCCATCAAGGCTACCTTGTCCCTCTTGCAAGATTCCTCGAGCCCCTGCCTGAGCCTGGGCCAGCCCATAAGCACCTATTTCCCTACATAACCATCAACATCACAGCATTAATAAAGTAGCTCCCAGTGCCCCGCACCCAGCATGTTTTATGTACTTCCTCATCTCCTTTACCAACCCCCATCACACTCCCCGTTTTACAGAAGACGACTCTGAGGCACAGTGAGGGTGACTGACAAAGCAACAGTAATAGCAGTGGCGGGATTCAAACCCAGAGGCTGAGTTGACCCCGGGCACAACCAATCCCCTCTCCTGTCATCACCATGCCACCCCGCCCCTGACTGCCCCAATCCTGCCAGTCTCATGGGGAAGCTCTGAAATCCTGATCCGCACCAGAACCTGGTCATTATTCCTGCTGCCTCCTCCCCAGGTGTGCAATCCCAGTGCCAGACCCGGTGGCCTCCAACTTGACACTCTTACCAAGCCCCCCAGGGCAGGGGTGGGTGACTCCCACATCCCATCCTCCAGGAGAAGTGACTTCAGGGTCACTCTGGAGCCAGGCCACAGAGCCCCATGGATGGGCTTCCAGTTTCCTGGGGCCTGAACTCCATCTTCCTCTGAGGAGGTGTCCCTGTACCCCAAGCTGAGTGATGCGAGTGGAGTGGATGAAAGAGAGAAATCCCAGGTCAGTCCCGACCTGAAACCTGGTTTCCACTGGGAGGGACCGTCAGGCACAATATATTGTGACCAGCTGCCTGGGACATGTAGGAAGTCAGTGGGCTGGTGTCCACTCGCTCTGGGAGACTGATGGAGCCAGAGGGAGGCCCCAACTCCCAGGTCCCCGTCAGCCAGCTCAGTCCCTGAAAGCCTCCGAGGATAGTAAACACGGTGACAGCTGACTCTGGGACGAGTCGCACCTCAGAGAGCTCCGCTCCTAAGCTTGGGCCCATCACTGACCGAAACCGCACCTACTGGGCTTCACGGGCAATTTAGAGCCACTGTTCTCACAGCTGCACGCTCAGGTCACCTGGGGAGCTCTGGGAAGTCCCGACGCCCAGGCTCCACCACACCAGTCATATCAGGACCTCAGGGTGACAGTCTGGCATCAGTGTGTTTAAATTCCCAGGTTATTCCAATGGGCAGCTAGGTTTGATGATCAGCAAACTTTTTCTGTAAGAGCCAGATGGTAAACACTTTAGGGCCATCGGTCCATCAGTCTCTTTCGCAACTACTGACTCTGCCGTTTATAGTGTGAAAACAGCCAAAATGTAAACAAGTAAGCATGGCTATGTGCCAATAAAGTTTTATTTACAAAAACAGGTAGGGGGCCAGATGCCTGCGGGCCATAGTTTGACCACCCCCTGTCCCTGACAAGCACTGTTCAAACGGAAATGCACACACATAGCACCTGGGGATACTGGAGAAATGCAGATGCTCACTCAGCATGCCTAGAGCAGGCCTGAGAATCTGCATTTCTAAGTAGTGCCCAGGGACCCCCACCCCAATGCTTTTGGTTCCTGGACCACACTCTGAGGAACCAGGCTTCTAGGGCAGGGTGGGGGCGGTCCTTATTTCACAAAACACACCCAGGACCCTGGCCACTAGCAGTTGGTGATGCCTGTGGACCCGGGAAAAGACCGGAAGCCAGGCTCCACCATCTGAAGCCCACGGTGAGGTCTACCTTCACTTTCCAGACACATCATCGGTCATGCTGACAGTGGGCTTCATGCCCAGTGCCTGGGGATGAATGCCACCTCCCAAACTACAGCACAGCTCTGCAGGAAACCTGACTGGACGGAGGGCTAGCCAGAGCCCTCAGTTCAGATCCCTGAGAGACCCCTGCTTACCGAGCGCTGAGTGCAGGACAAGCAGCCCGTCACTGAGCCTGCGCTATGCTAAAGACCCAGACCAGAAGCAGTACAGAAAATATTATGAATAAAAATAACAAATGCTGACGAAACACAACGAACATGTGACGAGGCCTTCTCTTCAGTTCATACCTGTAGTTAATAACAGTCTCCCAACAGTCTGTTTTACAGACAAGCACACAAAGACACAGAGAGGTGAAGTAGCTCACTAAAGGTCACACAGCATTTTCCTAGCAAGATCCCATAGACAGGCGCTCAGCCTCTCACCCTGGACTGGGGGAATCACAGGCTTCTCTCACTCCCATTTAAGCCAAAGTGTGTCTACTCCCTTTGTTTATTCCCTCCACAAATACACTGTGAGCCCCCATGCTGCTAAGTCACTTCAGTCATGTCCGACTCTGTGCAACTCCAAAGACGGCAGCCCACCAGGCTCCCCCATCCCTGGGATTCTCCAGGCAAGAACACTGGAGGGGGTTGCCATTTCCTTCTCCAATGCATGAAAGTCAAAAGTGAAAGGGAAGTCGCTCAGTGGTGTCCGACTCTTCGTGACTCCATGGACTGCAGCCTACAGGGCTCCTCCGTCCATGGGATTCTCCAGGCAAGAGTACTGGAGTGGGGTGCCATTGTCTTCTCCGTGAGCCCCCATGGGGAATACCAAATTATAGAAAATACCATCCCCAACATTACAGAGCTAGCACTTCAGTTGACAAAGACAAGGAACTATGACAGGACGCATGGAAGCTACAATGTTAAGAAAATTTTTAAAAGGTCCAGTACCTTGTAGAGGCAACAGTGATTTACTCTGATGAACAGGGAGGAGGGAGGAGGCCTCTGAGCTGAGCCTCCAAAGGCTTTTGGTAAAGAAAGGTGAGAGATGTTTCAGGGAGGGGGCCCGCTTGAGCAAAAGCAGGCTGAGAAAATGCCCACTGTCCTTACTGAATGGTATACTGTACGTGGCAGCAGAGTCTGGCCCTAGCTCAGAAATATGGAAGGCGGTTACTTCCCTGGTGGTCCAGTGGTTAAGAATTTGCCTTGCAGTGCAGTGGACGAGGTTTCAATCCCTGGTTGGAGAACTAAGATCTCACTAAGCCTGTGTGCCACAACTAGAGAGCCTGCGTGCCTCAACTATTGAACCCGCATGACACCATGAAGATCCTGTGGGCTGCAAATAAGACCCGACACAGCGAAATAAAAATAAACATTTTAAAAAGAAGAAAAAGAAAAGGAAATACAGGAGGTGCCCTGACGACAGTGGACAGCCACTGAGGCCTTTTTCAGAAAGTGGAGGCAGGAGGGAATGCTGTGTTCCACCCCGTGTTGTGGCTGATGCAGCAGCTTATCAAGGGAGGAGTGGCTGTCAGTTTCAGGAATGAGAGGAGAGTTCAGTGAAGAGGCGGTACCGACGTCCAGGGAGGAGTTGGTGAGATTTAGTTCTCAGATGACAGGTCCTCCCAAAATCTGATGAGAATTTCCCAACACCCAGCAACAGCGACTGCAGCACAATCTCACTCATTCATTCAATAAACACTCTACTGAGCGTGAACTATGTTGCAGGGAGCAAATCTGGGAGGGGTCTGTCCTTGAGATACCCTAGCTCTTGCAGAGTGAAGGGACATCCCAGGAGCCCAAAGCTTGGTGGGAGGAGTGAAGTCAGGGGTCAGGACCAAGACACAACAGAGTTTTCTGTGGCTGGCAGGCCCTCCCTGACATTCGGCCCCCACCCTTCTAATTCAGTCCACGTGTCTTCCTGGAAATAAAACTCAGGCTGGGGATGCCTTGTTGGCCGGTGAGGAGCGTCCTTTACAAGACACACAGATACAGGTNCACAGAGTCGGACACGACTGAAGTGACTTAGCAGCAGCAGCTGTTAGAGACAGCCATTCTTAAAAGTGGAAACACATAACTTTATAATGAAAGAAATTACAGTAAAAACAAAGGTAATAAGTACTCAAAAATGCACCCCTTTCTCATTACTTGACTGCGCTGGCTCTGGTCTGAGCTCTCGTATGCAGCTGAGCCTGCATGGTGCAGGCAGGACAGGAACGCGTCCCACCAGGTGTCAGGCACGCCCCTTTCCAACTCCACATTCAGCTGGTGGCCTGGAATCAGCGGGGGAGGAGTATTTCCACCATGGCAATCAGTGCGTGCTATAATCGGGGCTTCGCGCCCGGAAAGCTGGTTGTCAGACACTCACCAGCACTCCACCGCACACCAATGCATCCGCATAACCAGAGCAACATCCAACACCCACACCCACCATGTCTGTTCCGCCTGTGAGGAGACGCCTGCTTGAGGCGGCCAAGCCTCTGCTTTAACTGTCAGTCAATCCTGTCCAGCCTCTTGGGATAAAATCAGTGGTCCACACCTCAAGGCCAGATGATCTAGCTCCTCCCATCCACACACACACCCCTCCTGGAAGATGTCACACTGGTTCCTGCCTCCTGCCTCAGGGCCTTTGCACTCAGGGTGCCCTCTGCCTGGGAGACTCTCCCTCCTACTCTGTCTAACCGGTTCCTTCTTATCGCTCAGGTCTGAGCCTCTCCCTCAAAGCTGCCTTCTCTCCTATGTCAGCTGCCTCCTGACCCCGGCTCACCATCTGTACCCCTGGCCGCCCCCTCGGATACCCACGTCATTTACTTGTGCACCGTCAATCTCCCCCGGGGGGGCATGACAGCTCTGGGGACCTGGTGTGTCTCATTCACAATCATCAAGAAGGGAGACACTGTGAAGGAGGACAAAACGGACTGGAGCTTGCACTGTCTCCCCCTCCTCCCTCCATGGGGACCCCTCCTGTGGTGACCCGAGCTAGCGCAGGCCCACACGAATGCTGCTCTGCTGGTAACTCTCTCCTGATGCTTGGCAGCCAAGCTTGAAATGCCCGGATGTGAGGTCTGTCAGCCCCCACCTCTCTCACCCTCCGGGGGGTCAGACTGATCCCTGATCACATTTGCCGTGTCTTCTTGTCTCTTTGGTGCGGCCTGCCTCAGACAGTGCAGAGAGGAAGCTGGGTCTCCCCTGCCACTGTGTCACGGCTGGTGAGAAGTCAGCGTCTCTCTTCCCCAAACAGCAGCCCAGCTTGTCAGGTCCCTGGGGCCTGGCCCCTCCGGCTGCCTTCCTGGGAACCACGTGTCCTGGGCGGGGATGTATCTGGGAGACTGTGGGCCTGGACAAGCTGTCCATAGGACTCTGCCCACAAAACCAGGCAGGGGATCAGCGACATCTGCTTGCTGGAGCCCTAAACCTGGACACGATCCCGCCCAGCACAGCCTGCCCCCAGCAGAGCGGAAGTGGCCACCTCCTGCAGGCTTGGGCGGCCGGGGAGAGTCAGACTGACCCCCAAGCTGGAGGCCCATCCGGCCAGGGTGGCGGTCTGGGACTGGCCCCCTCATGCTCACCCAGCGGGCAGGGAGCAGCACAGCCCAACCTGGAGGCAATGTGGCCACGACTGGCGGGCCACATGTCCCCTCCAGACTTCACCAGGCTGAGCCATCCAGTGATATCATCTGCCCGGGGCAGGGCGGGGCGGGCGGCCAGGGTCTGGGAACCAGCACCGACTGCATGGTGGCTGCCCCCTCCCTCTGAGGACGGCCGCTTGGCTGGCTCTGCCCTAGAATGCCTTCCGGTCACGCTGTCCCCCGTGTGAGTTGCCCGTGACGCGGGAGTCTCTGGAGTGCAGAGCAGAGCAACTGTGAACAAGGTCACCTGTCCCCCGGCAGGGAGCTGAGCAAGGAGGTGGGGGAAGGGAAGGAGGGTGAAGGAAGATGAGGGATACAGGGGAAGGGGCAGGTATGGAGGAGAGACAGACACACAGAGAGAGGAGAGATGGGAGAACAGGGCTACAGGCCAGAAAGAGGAGGGAGGAAGTGGCGCCCCGCCTCCCCGGACGTGCTTTCTCAGTTCCCAGGAGCGGAAGGCTGGGCGCCCTGTCCCTGTGCCCATCTACAAGGGAAGAAAAGACAGACCATGTGGCCTCGAGGAGACCACGACCAGCCCAGCTCCCAGCTGCCCACGTGGCCCTGAGGGGTCAAAGTGGAGGGGGGCCACACACCCTTGGGGACAGGCCCCCTCCGCGGCATGCTCGCCCATCGCCAGGAGGCCCCCCTGCAGAGTCGGGCCACTGGTCTCAATCTTGGCTCCCCGACAGTTCGCACAGTTAAGTCAGGGAGAAACTTCTGACCACAGCATTCCTGGGCTCCAGCACTGCATTTAGCTGGGATAATGTAGCCCCTCCATCCATGAATCATGAACTATAAACCACAGTGCCGTCACTGGTGCTCCGAGCTGGTCCCCGCCTTGGCCGGTGACTCACCTCGAGGAGAGGACATAGGGGCCCTGGCCACAAGCTCACTAGCCACTCATGGCTAGATCTTGGGGACTGGGGTCCCAGGGGTGAGGGTTCCTTGCCAAAGCTCAGGTGTGTGGGGTTGGCAGGGGATGGGTGTGAAAGGACTGGAATTCCTGAGCCTCCCTCTGTCAGGATAGGGGAAAGCTTCTGGAAAGTGGATGGCACCCTCTCTCTCTGGCTTTTTTTTTGGCCACGCTGTGCAGCATGTAGGATTCAGTTCCCCAACCAGGGATCAAATCCGGCCTCCTACATTGGAAGCATGAAGTCGTGACCACTGGACCACCAGGGAAGTCCCCAGGATGGCACCTTCTCTGACATTCCAAATAGCCAACAAGTGGCCCTGCCTCCAGCCGCTGCAGGGCCAGGGCCACTGCAGTGGATGCCAGGGCAGCCTTGCGTTCTCCGGTCATTGAGGGTCTGAGCCTGGAGACATCTGTTGGCTGATGCTTTTCATCCAGGAATTTTAAATCTGCTTTTGTAATCATCCCCGCTTTTGAATGGCAATCACCACCACGACGAACCAGGGGCCTGGCACTGGGTGTGGAGAGGGTGTCTACAGGGCAGTGTCTACAGGGCAGGTGTCACCTGAACATGAGGTGACATCTTGCTGCCCACTCTGTGGTTAAGCATCACGGAAGGTCAGCACCACCATGGAGCGTAGTTTGCAAATATCCAGACATTCGGGATTGGTCCCCAGGATGGAATGACCAGGTCCCTTCCTAGAAGAAGCTTGCTGCCCCAGCTGCTCGAAGTGCACTCAGCCTTCATGGTCTCTGGGCTAAGACCTGGCCCTCTCTGCCCACCTGGGGAACCTGGGAAAGTGTTAGCCCACCAGAGAATCTTCTGCCCATGGGATTCTCCAGGCAAGAATACTGGAGTGGGTTGCCATTAAACCCACATCTCCTGCACTGGCAGGTGGATTCTTTACCATGAGCCACCAGGGAAGCCGGGTGACCATACAGTGTCATACACTCAGCACCTCAGTGGAGGTGGACTTTGGAGAAATGGAAGCAGGAGGGCCCGCCCACCTGAGGGGCATCTGTGGGCGGACAAGTTGAGCGGCCCCTAGTGGCCGTCCTTCGCTATGGCGTGGCCAGAGCCACAGGAAACACGCCAGGACCGCAGCCTGTGCCAAGGTTCTGAGCTGCTGGAGTGGGCCAAGTGTTGGTCAGACACAAGGATGGGACAGCCGAGCTGTCACCTGAGCACCCGATGTGCCTCTGGCAGATGGTGACTGCTCCCTAGCCCTCAGTGAATCACCCTCCAGGCTCATTCCCACCTGGCACTTCCGGCTATACAGAGCAGAGGATCTCTGCCTGCCTTAGCACTCCTCACCCACCCCCATCTGCTCACAGTATTAACCCACGAGGGTCAACCACCACGGGCACCCATCCGTCCATCCACATGTAGGCGCCCAAACAGATACACCTGCCCGCAATTCATGCCAGGCTGGGCCACCTCCACCCACCTCCTGAGAGATTTATCAGCAGGATCACAGGTTTTATAAAATCATGGAGAGAGAAAGCAGCTGAGGTTCACTCCAATAAGTGCATCTTGAATTAAGAAGAGGGGCTGCGGGGCCTGTGTCTGCCTTTTATTTCGCTGTCACAGGGCCAAGAGATGAGTCATGACCACAAAGTCAACACCTGGGGTGACCCATTTATCCCGTATGTATGAACAAGGCTGGCGGATGGTGGTGAGGGCAGTGGATCTGCCTGGCACAGGAGCCCTTCTGGGGTTTGTGTGTAAATCTCTGTCCCCGGCAAGGCCAGGACCACACCACGCCTCCTTGCAGCCCCCAATGATCAGAGGGAGGGGAGAGACCCGAAGGAGATGGAGGCCTCCTGCTCGGCCTTCTCTCTTTCTGCGTCCCTATTCCAACCTGGGAGCCCCAGCCTGAGACACCAGCTTGGGCAGAGGGTAAAACCTCACCAGAGAAGCCCCATGGCCCCAGCATCACAGCCACAGCTGACCCAGAACGACTCAGATGACAAGAGGGAGCAAACATTTCTTCTGTAGCCATAAAGCACTCCGGGGCCCCCAGCGCCCTGATCCTGGCCTCTGTCGCAAGCCACACACACTCTCTGTACCTCCTCCCTGAGCCTTATCACACTCTAGCCCACAGTCCTGTGGGCTGAGAACAGATTTCAAGAGCAAATATGAGCTGTCTGGCCTATACAGCATATTGTTTCATACGTGACCTAAGATTTAAAAATCAGACAGTTTCACATAATTCCAAATCTCCAGGTCATCATTATATATATATATAAAAAATCAGATCTGGACTTCCCTGGTGGTCCAGTGGTTAAGAATCCTCCTGCCAATACAGGGAATATGGGTATGATTCCTGGTTCTGGGAGATTCTACATGCTGAGGGGCAACAACTGTGTGCTGTCTACCACAAGTACTGGGCCCACATGCTTTACAGCCTGTACTCTGCAACAAGAGAAGCCACCACAGTGCTAAGTCCTCACACTGCAACCAGAGAGCAGCCCCCGCTTACTGCAACCAGAGAAGGCCCAAGGGCAGCAATGAAAAACTACTCATCCCAACCAAGAATTAACAAATAAATACCATTTTAAAAAGATAAATTAGATAAAATTTCTAAAAATTCAGATCTGACAATACGGGGCCAAGCAGTCAGCTGGAGCTGATGAGGTACAAGCCAGCTAGTTAACCCCAGGCCTCACCATTCCCTATTGTCTACCATGGATTCTCCATCTCTTCATTCAAGACCCTGGAAGGTACTCAGACTCCTGCTCCGAAGACTCTCGGGGCACTGCGCACTCTCTCGTGCCTGGCGCTCCTGCACCTGCTGTTCCCTCCGCCCAGGTCACCCTCACCTCTGTCCCCGTCCTCAGGGGGGCTGCTCCTCAGCCTCATCTCTGGGGCTCCTTACTCGATGGAGCCTCTCAGGCAGGCCACTGGCATGCTGACTTGGAACCACCCCTGTACGCCTGGTCTAGATGATGGGCATGGAGCTGCCTGCATCGGCACACAAGCGTTCAGTGGATGAGTCAGCAAGCAAGGCATAGACACCACAAAGTAGAAAGCATGGCAGCCAGGACCAGGGCTGTTGGGCACTGACAGCTCCCCACCCTCCAGGACTCCTCTGGAGACACGCCCTCCCTAAGGTGACACCAACACACAGTCTTTCTTTGCCTCCCTCCATGCAAATGTGGCTTTCAGCATAAGGTGAGGAGAATGGCCCTGTCTCCCTCATCTGACTCAGAACACTTTCCTCTCTGAGCACCCAGCCCAGCCACAAGAAAGGGCCCTTAAGCCCACCCACAAAGCCCCTACAAAGGTAGGGGAGCAGGGGTTCTGGTACACAGGAGATGCTCAAAAAACACCTGACGATGTTTTTTAAATCAATCTAGAGGCCTTATTTCCCCCTTTGTTTAGCCACAGTCCACGCCATGCCCTACTGCCTCTTATGCCAGCATACTTAGGCTCTCTGCCTGGCATTTATTTGAGTTCTTGCCGCACTTCAATTTCTAACACGCGGCAGCTAGGTCTTTAGAACTGACTCGCTCCAAGCTAGTACACCTCGGTTTTACGCATCTGTAAGATGGGGCGAGCAGGCTGGCCAATTGTGGCCGTGCTAAACCTAGAAGAAATCCCTATCCTCAAATCAATTGCAGCTACCCTTCAACGATTGGGCCCACAACAACCAATGCTCTGTCTCAATCATTTTGGCCTGATGTTCAGGATACAGTAAGGGGCTGTCTATTACCCCTTGCCAACAGACTTGCTTCCCTAATTATACGTGGCTTAGCCAACAGGGGAATGGACTCACAGTCCTGAAGCACAACTTCCAGAAAGCAAGAAACGAGACAGGGGATATGTAGACCAACCCCTCAAAAGCTGTAGGCCTTGATCACAGCTGCTTCACAGTGGACATTGGAACCCCACGGGAGATGGCTGGACTTGACACCCTCAGGGTCCTGTCCCTGCTGGCCTCGGAAAGGAAAAATGCCAATGTCAGGGAGCACTCACCTACCAGAACCTCTGAGTCTTGCTCTTCCTTCCAGCTAATTCTGACCTTCGCCCCTTTCCCTTGTGCGACCTCCAGAGGCCCCGAGAAGGGTATGCCCCCACGAGCCGCAGTCCAGCATGCAGCAGCAGTGTCCAGTGCCTTCCGCAGGGCCCCGCCTACAGCCCCCGCCTGCAGCACAAGTCCACTGTGCTATCTCCCTGCCTCAGTACCCCCAGCATCGGCTCAGGGCTGACTCTCTTGGCCCCAAAGCAAGACTAATCCATCCCCATCCCTCTGTCTCCCCGACACCAAACACCCGTGAGCTCCCTTAAAAATGTGTGCCAGTGACCCCTGTCATCTTTAACATATTTACTAATTTTTTTTTTTTTTTAACATGAATAGCCTTTTCCTCTAACTCAGTGGTCCGCAGACTTTTTCTACAAAGGACCAGATGGTGAATATGTCAAGCTTTGCGGTTTGTCATGACTATTCAACTCTACTGTTGTAACAGAAAAGCTGCCATGGTAATTCCTCAACAGGTATATGTGGCGCCATGTCAATAAAACTTTATTCACAAAACAAGTGGCTGGGCTGACTCACCCAAGAGCCTATTAGTTTGCCAAGTCCTACTCTAACTTAAATCCTCCCTCAGTCATATACAGTGATTTTTGAAATATAGCAATTTTAAGTACTGGCTACTCTTTTCCTTCAAAAATAAGTTACACCAAAAACTATTAAAACTTTTTAAGTGTTAAGTTTGTGAGCCAGTCCAAGTCATCCTGGAAGCCCAGGACTTGCTCTGCGAATGTGACCCTATTTACCCCAGAGCCTATGGGTCACCAAGTCAGCTATTCTAGAATTTTCCAGGCTGAAGATGGAAATGGCCATTTCTCCTAGCTCTCTTCCCTACTGTTGGAGTATGACAAATATCCCCAGAGAGGGTCTCCCAGCTGCCACTGAGAGGACCTAAAATGAGGGACCCACTGCTGAGAAACATGTGGAAATGTCACCGCGAGTGGCAGTCAGGCCTGCCAGCTGCCAGGCATGCAGAGCATGCTTGGGAACCCATCCCAGCCCTTCCCCCTTCTCACCTGGCTTTTGCCACGGCGCCGGTAGCTCCGCCTCACCAGGCTCTTATAGTTCTCATTCTTCTTGGTCAGGTAGTAATAGAGGACACACTCTGCCACTGTCTGCAGGACAGAGAGAGAGAAAAGACTTCTGAGGAGTGTGCAGTGCGGGCAGTCGGAGCAGGAAGCCTGCGTTCAAATCCCACTTCCTCCACACACTGGCTGGGTGACCCTGGCTAGTTTACTGAACCTTGCTGGGCTTTGGTTTCCTCACCTGTGTCATGGGAGTACTATACCACACACTTCATCGGTTTGTCATGAAGACCGAGGAAGTTAATATACATACGTGTAAAGGGCTTAAGACCACAGAGCACGCACTGCAAATGTGTGACCTCTCCGCATGGCGGACTATTAGCAGTTGTGGCAATAAGGCCGTCACCTGCCATCCACCCGGGAACAAGGCTTCCAGCTCCCCAGCTGGGGTCTGGGGTCTCCTTTCTCTCACGCCAGTTTCCTCCTCCGTAATACTTGAGGCCCTGAATAACCTCTTCCAAGCTTCGTGCATCCAGCCTGACTAATGCTCCCATGCGACTCTTCATCTCTTGGGACCTTCCTATCTTTTCTTGGTCGTGGTCTTCTCCATGTGGACCTGACCCCTCCACTTGCTGAGTAAGTGGCTGATTCTCTCTGAACCCCACCGCCTCCTCCTTGTCCAAATGAGACCAGTAAGAGGGCTTCATCCACAGAGAGCAGCTGGAGGACAGAGCGCGATGATGCCACCACCTGGGCCCACTCCAGGTGACAGCTCGCTTATGCCGGCAGCCATTACTGACGGGATGTAAAATGTCTCTGTGATGCTCGGGGCTGGTGCCAAGCCAGGAACTGGCCTCTGAGGGGCAATCCATGAGGGCTGCTGGGTGCAGAGGCAGGCTGGGCCTCAAACCCCTGTATCCTCATCCACTTCCTGGAACAGACTGTGAACAGAGGCGGCTCCCAAGCTAAACCTGACCACACGCACCGCCCGCAAAATAGTTCGGAATAACATTTTATAATCAGATGCCAATATATGCACACTGGGGGATGTGGGTGTCTGACTTCCCCTTGAACAATTCACAAGAGTACCTTCCTGTGTTGGACAACCAATGGGCTGGCCCTAAGCCTTAGTTGCCCCTGTAGGTGGGCACGAGCTGGCCAGTCCACTGGGTTCCCACCCTGCTATTGGCCTCACTCACCGTCAGGACACACCAGTCCCCAGAAGCACAGCAGGCGGCTCCAGCTTAGACCCTTCTGGAAGCTCTATTTGAGCCTCAGCTTGGGCTGCCTCTTAGCCAAAGAGTACCATAAAGTTTATTCTCCAGCATAGAGACCTCTGATTTCCTCATTCAAACAGCGCTGTTCAATTACCAATGTCTGAAATCCCTGCTTGAATCTCCGGGGAGCCCCAAACTAGAGTCTCCTGCATTGTCCACACCCCTAGTAAGAAGCTGTCACTAACTCAGGGGAGAGGCTATTTATGGGCTTGCTTCTCTACACTGGTTTTTCAGGCCGGGAGAGATTTCGCTTCCCGACGCTGCCCCATCTCCCTCCTTCTATGGGTATCAGTTCATTAAGGGCAGATGCTGGGAACAACTGTTACCCTTTAAAACACCCGCCTGGATCCTGCTCCAACTGCCCTCCCAAAATTAGGAAGCGTGAGGCCTCCACTAGCAGGGTGTTTGCAAAGCTAGGGGTGGGCAGACACCCCCACACTGAGAAACAAGATTCGGGGAAATGCTGCTTTAAACATCCAGACAAGCAGCTCCAGAAAGTAAACCTTTTCAGGAAGCTTGTCTGGCTCCACCCTGATGATGCTAGGGTCCAATGGCAGATTCTGACCTAGGGCCACGTCCAGCCCAGCCTCGTGGGTGCACAAAAGGGGGCGTTACCATTCCCTAGGACGTTCTGTGTCCACCTGCCAATAGGGAGCTGGAGCAGAGAAGGGCACCGCCCCTGTGTCGGTTCTCCATCAGGTTTTATCCAAAGGGGATGAGGACTTTGCCAGCCACACGCCTGGCTTGGCATAACGTGTGTCAGCACAGAGTGACCATCGGAGGGACTTAGAAAGGTCATTCCATCCAGCGCCCTGGAAGACCAGCACTCTTGCCCATAAAGCCTTAATTAGGATGCCAGGCACAGCACAGCTTCTAGAACCCAGGCCCAATCTGCCAGGATGCTCGCTGCCACGTCGGAGGAGGAGCTGGTGCACACAGCTCTCCTGGGGTTTCCCAGCTTGGAGCTCCGCCCCCGAGGGCCCGGGAGGCTGGGGCGGGGCCTGTGGCTGCTCCCAGGAGGGAGGCAGGAGGGAAGCGCTGTCAGACACAGCAAGGAGAGCAAGGGGCCGGCAGGCAGAGGCCTCGTGGGTGGGGAGGGAGGGTCCTTCACCAGCAGCCCAAGCGGCTACCCGCAAGAGTGGACGCCAGAGGGGAACAGGAAAGGGCAGGCGGCGCTGCACTCCTCCTGGGCAGACTCACCTTCCTCTCCAGGAATGATGCGATCAGGCCGAAGTTCTTGGGGTGCTGCATGAATCTGCGGGGAGAGAAGGGCGGGCCTGAGACCAGGCCGAGGGGGGCTGC
>SJYA01002444.1:1433215-1496966 GCA_006410615.1 Neotragus moschatus
GGAGAGCAAGGGGCCGGCAGGCAGAGGCCTCGTGGGTGGGGAGGGAGGGTCCTTCACCAGCAGCCCAAGCGGCTACCCGCAAGAGTGGACGCCAGAGGGGAACAGGAAAGGGCAGGCGGCGCTGCACTCCTCCTGGGCAGACTCACCTTCCTCTCCAGGAATGATGCGATCAGGCCGAAGTTCTTGGGGTGCTGCATGAATCTGCGGGGAGAGAAGGGCGGGCCTGAGACCAGGCCGAGGGGGGCTGCCCGGCTGGGCGGCCGCCGAGCTCCCGGGCGCCTGCCATCTCCGCGGGCCCGGCTGGACGGGCGCCGCCCCACTCGAGCAATTAAGCCCAGGGGGGTGTGGGAAGGGCCGCGGCGGGCGGGACCGAGGGGTAAGAGAGGGCGTTCCTTGGAGTGAGTCACTGGTTTTAGCGCCTTTGAAAATACATTTGTTTGTCCTGCTAGAGGCGGGTTCCAGGAAAAATGAGGACATTACATGCAGCCTTGTGGTGGGGTTCCCCCCCTTTTAAAAATCTGCTTTTGTTTCTATCTCCGGCTAGGCCTGGGAAGCTGGGCCTCGCCCGGCCCACACGGGGCCCCCACGGGCGAGGTCATGGCGCAGAATCTCGAGGCTGCCGGGACTCCCCGGGAGAGATGGGAGCAGAGGCTGTGAGTGCCCGCGGGGAGGCGGGCAGGAGGCAAGCCAGCCCAGGAGGCGGCAAGAAGGGACCGAAGTTGGAGGGGTGGCGGGGAACTGGCGCCCCACCAACTGGCTTCCTGCGCAGCCGAGAGAATTACTGGGAAAGAGCTGGGCCAGGCTGAAATGTCAGGGCCACAGGAGCAGGCGGACGGCGGGGGTGGAGATGTGGGTCATGGCTGCTGGGGCCCTGGGGATGCTGGGCAGGGCCTTGGCTGCCCCCCCCCTCACCAAGACACACCACCGCCCCGCAGCGTCCCTAGGGAGGGAAGAGGCTGCTGGGGAGGCAGGGGCCCCAGGTCCCCCGCCCCCACCCCCAGGGAGTCCGGGCCAGGGCTGGCGATCATCCTGCCCAGCTCTCCAGATGGTTGGGCTGGAGGCCAGCCGGCCCCTCCCCGGCTCCCCAACCAGACACTGGAGAATCCGGAACAGCCTCTTCTGTCTTCCCAGAGGAAGCCGCGAGTCAGGCAGGCTTCCCGGCCTGCAAGCCCGCCTCAGGCAGCTTGCAAAGCTGGAGGCGGCCTAACGCCCTGATTTTCCAGACAGACAGAATCTTCCCTTTCTCTCCTTGCCCCTGTGACACTTCCTTCCCCCACCTCCCAAAAAATATCCCTTCCTCGGGGTTTCCCCAAGCCGAGATGGGGCCCCCAGGAGACCAAGAAGCAAACTCAGAGGATTCCCTTAGGTCAACTGTTCCACCTCCCTCCAACCTACACCTGTATCCTCTGCGGATGTTTACTGAGAATTCACTCTGACACAGGGCACCCTGACAGTCACACAAGGAGGCACTGAGGCTACACCCATTTTACAGATGTGCAAACTGAGGCTCAGGGAGAAGTGGCTGTTCAAAATCACAAGGCCACTAAGTGAGCTCTATGCCACTGACACACGATTTTCAAAGGCCCTGAGTGCTATAACTTCCGCTGAAAAGGAGCGATCACCTGGGACCCTGAAAGACACAAGCTGCCCACTTCGGTCTCAGCACACATCAGCCCAGCCTGGGTCCCCCATTCTTCAGCTACTGTACTAACAGTATGCAATCATTAGGTCAGAACAGGAAAGCTCCAGAAAGGCCAAAACACAGAAAGCACCCCCAGAAACCTCTTTAAAAAAAAAAAAGCATAAATAAAAATAGGAAACATGTTAGGGGGATTTAAACACCTAATGCAACAGTAATTCTTGGAATCCATGACCATACCATAGTTGGTTCTCAAAGTGTAAAACACCTAATAGAGAGGACTTGACTCCATGGCAGGGCAAGCACGTCTGTGAGCATGAGGACCTACAAAGGAGCCACTAAGTACCTGGGTTTCCTGTCTCTGAGCAGTAGTCCCGGAACACATGTGGAAACTGCTCCCAAACCCCTCTTTCCTTACAGGACTGCTGAATCTGTGTTAGGTGCTCAAGGGGGCATTATACCATCCCTCTATTTTTATGTATGTTTTAGAATTTCCATAATCAAAAGCCATTTAAAAAACAACAACAACAACAACAAAAAAAAACCCCAATACTTTCCGAACGAGAGCCTCTTCAGTCGCCTCTCCTGCATTTCCAAGTCCTGGTGACTGTACTGGCTGACGCACCCCACCCTTGCCCATGACCCAGAAGCATCCCCATCTCGGGAGCCCAGTTTGGCATTTTGGGGTCACTTGACCCTGCAAAAGGGCAGAGAGAGCCCCAGCCCCTATGGCCTGGAACCACCGCAGGTGGCTGGAGAAGTTAATGACCCACGCAGGTCATCTCTTTTGAGGAAACTCTCTTGGCGATGAAAGAGGTGGTGGGCGTGGACGTCCAGCAGCTAAGCCCCCAACACCCCCCTGGCTGAGCGTTAAGGTCTCCACCTGTCTCTCAGTTTCCCACCCTTTTGCTTCACAGGGGTCCTCAGTCCTGTGAAAGTGCAATGTGCTCAGGATGGGCTTCCTGGGACATGCCTTTTGAATCTAGTGGAGGAAAGGAGGGCTTTCTCTATCTGGCCCTTCACTCATCTCCCCAAAACAGTCATTCTGCTCTTCCATTTCAGAAGCTCCAGCTTCACCTCTGAGCATCTAGATCCTGCCTCTGCTTCCCAAAGCGCTCCCTACTCCCTGGTCCCGTCTTCCCTCTCCCCCGACAAGCCTCTCAGATGTAGCTGAGCCCCTGACCTGAAGCTGGGGGATTCTGAATCCTGCCTCCACCTTTCGCAAACTGTGTGACCTTTGTTAAGTGTCTAAACTTCTCTGAGCCTCTGCTTCCTCCTCTGTGTAATGGGGATGGGTAATGCTGTTATGGGGGATAAGCGGGACAAATGCACAATCCCCAGAAGACATCTGTTTAGTGTCTGTGATGAAGGAGGTGCTCAACCAATAGTCACTTTCCAGATAAAATGAAAACCAGAGTTACCGGCCAGCCACATGCCCCTGCCCCAGCCTTCAGCCCAGACTCGAAGATCCTTCTGCTTTGTTCTTCTAACATACACTGACTCATTTCACATAAAGCTTCCCTGACACTCTACTGGTCCGAATAGTGTCCCCCCAAATATCTTGTCCTCCCAGAACCTCCGAATGTGGCCTTATTTGGCGATGAGATCTTTGTGGATATAATTAGTTAAGATGAGGTCATACTAGAGTAGGGTGGGCCCTGAATCCAATGTGACTGATGAATTTATAGGAAAAGAAGACATAGAGAGACACACAGGAAACAAGACCATGTGAAGACAGCTGAGATGGAGGGATCCATCTGCAAGCAGTGGGGTGACAGAGATCTCCAGCCACCGCTGGCAACCAGGCTCGAAGGGACCCTCCCTGGGAGTCTCTAGAAGGAACCACCCCGCCCACACCTTGATCTTAGACTGCGCTGCGGGCCTCCAAAACTGTGGGAGAATACATTCCAGCTGTTGTGAGCCACACAGTTGGTGATCACTTGTCACAGCCCTGGGTAGCCAGGACAAACCTCAACAGGACAGGCTTCCCAGGATAGGGGAGGGTGGCCTTGGCCAGGCAGCCCCCCAAACCCCACCAACAGGGGACTCACTTCTCCCGGAAGGTCTCTTTCTCCTGCTCACTCCACATGTTCATGACCTGGCGGTCTTTGTACACCTTCATGGGGTCATCCATGAGCCCATTCATGTTGATGAACTTGATCCGCTGCTGGTCGGCATCATACAGCATGGGCGGGATTACGGCCAGCTGACGCATCTGCTTCTCCAGGTTCTGGAAGGAAAATGGAGATGATGGAGGGCACCTCCCTGGCCGGAAAATGCAAGACGACAAGGAGCTGGGGACCGGGCAGGGGAGGGGACAGGGTGCTCCCGCCAGCACAGGGGAACCCAAGTGAATGAGCAGTGGGTAGGGATGCTCCAAGTCAGAATGAGAAAACACAAAACCAGAGAGAAAGTGCATGATGGGTTAAAAAATAAGAACAGGCCCGTGCAGGGGGAAGGGAGAATTTAAAGGCAGCCCCAGACAGGTTTATGGTGGGCAGGGCTGTAAATTCAACACAGAGAGCAGCAGTCACCTTATCTGCAGTAAGAGGAGAGTGATGAATCTTCCCTTTAGAAATGCAAGTTCCATAAAACACTGCAGGGAAGATGTGCAACCTGGCTGGCTCAGGGACGGGGCTGCCCACCCCAACCCTGGTTCAGAGGGCATTCGGGGTGGGGCGAGGGGCTGCCTTGCTCTGGGAGACCCCAGCGAGGCTGCAGAACCATTTCCTCACCAGCCGTCCACCTCTAGCCCCGGATCCCGCTCCTTCAAGCATGCCCACTAGGGACCAAGCTTGCCCAGCCCTGTGCATGGCAGGAGTCGGGCAGGCTCGCTCCTAATGCATCGAGGCAGCTATTAAGAGGCTCAGAGCCGCCACTCAGCTGGACTCATTTCCCCAAATCTCTGCAGCCAGCCCATTACTGGCGATTAATTACCAATCTCCGGAGGCAGGCGAGGGCCCCAGCCCAGCCAAGGTCAGCCGGTTCAAAGGATCCGGTGCCCAGCCTCCCACATCTAAACACTCCATTCAGTGCTGGGGATTCCCAACAGAAGCAGGGGAGCGCAATGGGGGCACAGCCCTGACCTTGGCTGAGTGGAGGACTCCTAGGAAGGCCTGAGCCTCCCCGGCACTTGAGCAGCCCTCCAATACCATCACCTCTCTATCTCCCTCGCCTGCACGAGACACACAGTCCTGGCATATCCAAGCCAGGTTCCTCTCGGCAGGAACCCCCACCCTACTCCATGGTTCCATCCACAGTGGGCTCGCACCCTGACTACTGCAAGCTCCCCCGAAATCGCGAGCATCTTTTTTCCTGCCCAGTCCCCTCCTTGCCACCCTCCTAGGGAACCTCAGGTCAGCCTGGACTGGGTGAACAGTTGCTGCCCTGAATTCCCTTTCTGACCATCACCCTTAAACACTGTCCCCTCAACCTCCCCAAGGACCCTGGTGGCTGCATTCTCATGTGGCCAGCAGCTGAGGAAGTGGTCTTCTGGGATGGGGGTGGTGCTGGACACTGAATCAGCTGATACCACGCACACTGCATCAAGCAGGGAGCCTGCAGGAAAGGGTCACCCTCTTCCTGATTCCATGTGCCAGTGTGGGTTGTGTACTTGGCCACCATCGGCGGGACAGGAGCCAGAGCAAACCAACAGGTGTCGGCAAAAGAATTCCGAGTTCTGCTTTCTGCAGACTAGATGGTGTTCAAAACAGGGCCACATCATGTGAGGTTTTAAGACAAAAGCTTGGACTTCGGCTTCCCTAGTAGCTCAGATGGTAAAGAATCTGCATGCAATGCGGGAGACCCAGGTTCAATCCCTGGGTCGGGAAGATCCCCTGGAGGAGGGCATGGCAACCCACTCCAGTGTTCTTGCCTGGAGGATCCCATGGACAGAGGAGCCTGGCGGGCTACAGTCCATGGGGTCATAAACAGTCGGACATGACTGAGCAACTGACACTTTGGCTTTCACACTTTTCCGTGGCAGTCTAGTGGTTAAGACTCNGAGGAGGGCATGGCAACCCACTCCAGTGTTCTTGCCTGGAGGATCCCATGGACAGAGGAGCCTGGCGGGCTACAGTCCATGGGGTCATAAACAGTCGGACATGACTGAGCAACTGACACTTTGGCTTTCACACTTTTCCGTGGCAGTCTAGTGGTTAAGACTCCTCCTTCCAATGCAGGGGGCAGAGGTTCGATCCCTGGTTAGGGATCTAAGATCTCTCATGTCGCCAGGTGCGGACAAGAAAAAAAATTATTTTTTAAATTAAAATTTATAAAAATAAAATGAAGGCTCTTTTTAATAGCCAGATAGTCCGAACTACCTGTGTCAAACTTGCATGAATAGCCTGGTGAAAATGCAGATTTCTGAGTTCTGCCACCCTAGACTGGCTAAATCAGAACCGCTGGGGGTGTGGGCCTGGGAAATCACAATTCAAGCTGGGTGTTCCCTCCCCAGGACTCTTAAGTCTGTCCCATATGAGACTCAGTGGCCTAGGCCAGCATCGCCCAATAGAACGTTCCGCAGTGATGCAGGTGTTTATGGCCTGCTCTGTGCAGCAGGGGGCCACTAACCACACGTGGCTTCTGAGCACTTGCAATGCGACTGGTGACACTGGAGGAACTGAGTTTTTAATTTTATTTCATTTCTGGTCATTTCCATTTAAATAGCCACATGCAGCTCATAAGTGGTGACTGCACTGATCTGGAGTTGTAATACTTCCCAGCTGGACAAAAGCTCTCCCTGGACACAAGGCCCGAGGGAGGAAGAATGTGTTCTCTCCTTTTGGGAGGCCCCCTCCTTTCCACTGTAATGTTGGGAACATGGAGAGGGGATGGGGAACTGACACATGAGATGCTTGTAAGACCTGGGAAGGGACAGGCCTGTACCAGCCCTGCCCCAGGAGCAAATGCCTCCTCTCTCTGCTCCCTGGCCACTTCTGGCCTCCAGTGACCAGAACCAGGGTCACCTGGCTGATAGAAGTTCACCTGGGAACTCTCGATAGAAGGTCCCTGGCTTGGTGAACAGCTGGTGAGCTGGGAAACCCCCTCTGACCCTGGTTCTGGGCAACTGGGAGGCTGACCTACAAACCACCACCCTCGGGCTCCTGTGCCCTCTGGCTTCGGGTCGGGTTCAGCCAATGGGAAGCACTGAAAGCAGCCAGGGAGCAGGGGAGGAGCGAGAGGCCAGGCTACTTACTCTGCCATGGCATTACGACGGGGCCCTGGCTGTGACCCTTCCTGGCCATGTCCTGCCAGGTGGCCCCTCCTGCACAGCCCAGGAAGGCCTCTCCCCCAGCTCAGCCTGCAGGCCCAGGGACAGCCAATGGCTACTCCCCTGGGGCTTCCCCATCCCTCCTCGGTTCGGCCCCACATTCAGTATCAAGCCCCTTGATCTCAACCATCCAGGTGAATTCTGTTTCCTGCCGGACCCTCTCCCTGGACAGGGCACAGGGCAGGTGGAGCTGAGGTCGGGGTCAAGGACTTACCTCCTGCTCCGAGAGGCCATCGATGATCTCGGACACCTCGTGCTCGCTGCGGGCAGCCGACATGGAGAGCCCGCTGCCCCGCTGACCCACCCTGCTGGAGATCGAAGGCACACACTCAGGACCGGCCCCTCACAGCCGGCGCAGCGGCACAGCCCTGAGCCCACAACTTCCCCAGAGGCAGCGTGTGGGCAGCGGGGAGGAGCCAGGCCTCCCACACCCACACGGATGGCCCCAAGCCGAGGGGTCTGGGGGAGGGATGGAGCATCCCCACTCTCACCCGGAAAATGCCAGAACCCTTTTTCTCTCCTAAGATGCCCCTCACGAAAGACCAGCTACACAGATCCACGTACAAAGTCCAGCCCTGCCTCTTCGCAGCCTCTGGCTCCATGTCTTCCCATGTAACCTGGGGATAAGGTGATGCCCCGTTCCCAGGACTGGGAGCAGGCGTTCAGTGAGATGGGATGTGAGCATCCAGTAAAGAGTGAGATCCAGAGACTTCCCTGGCGGTCCAGTGGTTAAGACTCTGAGCTTCCACTGTGGGGGGAACATGGGTTCAATCCCCGGTCAAGGAACTAAGACCCTACATGACATGCAGTGTAGCCAAAAAAAAAAAAAAAAAAGACCCATGGCAAATAATCAAGGGCTTTAATGGAAAGAGGAGACAACATGCAGGAATAACTTAAATCTAAGAATCATACAATAATAAATGTTCATATATTTGTTTAAAAAAAAAAAGTGAAGTCCATCATCCCTGCTCACAGCTCACTGCCTTATCTGTGTGACAACAGAAACCTCACTCACACGCCACCAAGCACCTACTGTGTGCTGGGCACTCCGACACCAGGATTGCACCCAGTCCTTATGCCCACCACGTGTGACCAGCATCATTTCCCTTTGACCTACACCGGGGATCTCACACTCGGGGGCCACATAAATGAACAAAGCTGGGGTGGGTACCAGCCCATGGCACACCGGAAGGAGAGCTCACTCCATCAAAATGGACTTAAGTTTCTCTCCAAGAAGTGTTAAAGCCAGGCAGGTGCTGAGTGACACACCCGAGGCCTTAACTCGGCCCTTGGCGTGCAATTCGAGACCCTGCCGTGGTTTCCTTTTCATGCCAGGCAGGGGTCCTCTGTGGACGGTGCCGCAAGTGGACCCAGGTCCTGGGAGGCAGGGGAGGAGGCGGTGGCGGGCAGGGGGTGGTGTGGAGAGAAGGAGGGTGAGGGGCACGAGCGGGCCTGGCCCTCAGCTCACCTCTGCATGCGCTCCTGCAGCTCCCGCTGCTTGCGGATCTCGGGGAACTGCTTCTCGTAGTACTCGCGCACCTTGCTCTCCTTGGCCCGCCGCCGGGGATTGTTCTCGATGCGCTCCACCTTCTTCTCCCAGGCCTCCATGAGCTGGTCATAGCGCTGGCAGAACTTCTGTTCCTGGAGAGACATGGGGGAGCCCTGTGGCAGCTGCTCCTCCTGCATCTGACATTCAGCACCCCAGGGCGCCCTCCTCTGTCATGCACACGGGCAGGTATGCGATCACACACAGGTGCACCGGCAGACACACGATCATGCGGAGTCCAGGGCAGACCCAGGCCACGGTCTGCCCTAACGATCTGGCTGCCTTGCTCCTTGGGGCGTGGGCCACCCCCACCCGCAGCCTTCCTCTAAAAAGGCCTTATACTACACAGATGCTTCCAGTCAACATGTGGCCACTAAAGCTGAATCATGTAAAACTAAGTCACATTTAAATTCAGGTGCCTGGTCCTCCTGCCACTGGGGCCAGGGCTACTGTCTGCAGTGGGCGGTGCACACAGACCATTTCCATCACTGTAAGTTGTGTCAGACGGTGCAGCTGTGGGGTGCCCGTCAGACCTGGGGTGGCCCCGTGGAAAGCATTCTCTTTCTGAATAGTTCTTCATCCCCCAGCCTCCGACCCAGCCATGCTCCCCAGATCCAAGGACTGGGTGTAAAGACTCAAGCTGTTGTCCGTTCATGACAAGGAAGTCCCTCTCTGAGTCTAACCACAGTGCTTCCTGCTGTATGCATGTCCTTCCTTAGAGAAAAGACCCCTGCTCAGCCCAGAATGTAAGCTGCCTGGCTTCCGAGTCTCCAAGGTGACCCAGACCTCGAGCAGGCAGGGAGCGTCCGGCTGCTCTTGAGACCCAATCTCCCCATCTCTAACAGCTGCCGTGGACAGATGGCACGGTCTGGGAGTCTCGCTTGAATGCCTTCTCGACACTTCAGCATAATCAGAAAGCCCGTCTCTGGTCTTCGTGCCCAGACACCCCATCCCATCCTGAATTTCAGCTTCTGACCGAGGCAGTCTGTGACCTTGGTCCTCAACAAACCCAGCAGCGTTGACGGTCCCCAGGGAGCAGTCAGGCCATCTATGAGAAGGACTCGACCCCCAGCTATCAAGGGTGCCACACATACCGGGCTGCCCCAAGAACCCTTAGGAGGTCAAGTTCTAGCAGCATGCAATGGCCACACGTGTTCGTGGCAACGTGCTGCAGACAGCACTCCTGGGGTGGGAACCAACATGAAGGACACTCAGCCCTTCGTCAGAGCAGGGGACCCTCCCCACCCTCTCAGTGTGAGTGTGTGATCAGTATCCTCCCCTGGCCAGCAGGGCCACCCAGGTGGAAATCCTGGCAGGGTCATTCATTGCTGCCCCAGGAGGGGCAGTGGCCACTGCCACGGGCTGTCCTGCGGTGCTCAGGAGGCCTTGGTCTGATGGGTGAGAGCAGGAAAATGTCAGACGTGCTAAAGGTGAGAACGTGCTCACCCAAAAACCAGAAGAGAGAAAAAATGCAGTCCAGTAAAGATGAGTGAGAAACCCGCGGGGGCACCGACCAGCTGCCCAGTGGAGGGGAGGCCGGCAAGATGACCCAGCCCTGCCTGGGGCCCTTGTAGAGCAAAAGGGACAGAACAGCCATGAGGGGTCACCAGTCACATTGCCCAGCCCCAATCACCACACACAAAGACTCGAGCAGCTCCTGAGGACTATTCAACATGAGGAAGTTCCCCTTCATATCTGACCACAGTGCCACCTGCTGTCATCTGTGTGCTGGGCGTGCTCTTTGTCCACTGAGGGCTGAGGGCACTGGGCACCACAGGACAGCCCATAGCAGTGGCCCCCGCCCCTCCCGGGGCAGCAGTGACCCTGCCAGGAGTTCCCACCTGGGTGGCCCTGCTGGCTGGGGGAGGATACAGATCACACACGCACTTACACACACACATACATATGCTCACACATCCACATACTCACACTGAAGCACATACATCCCCACACATCCCCACACATATACACATGCACACACTCACACACACACTCATATTGACAAATGCATAACATGTTCTCACAATACAAACCACACACACTCATAATCTCACACACCCACTCTCTCAAGCACACATGTACTCACACACTGTCTCACACTTACATTTCAGAGGCCAGAGCACCGCTAAGCTAGCCTGCAGGCAACAGGGACAAGAATATGCACGGAGGAGGATGGCCCCTGTGATCACAGTTTGTCACCCTCAGCGAGAATTCTTTGTTCCAGCACCATCACCGGAAAAGGCAATGGCACCCTACTCCAGTACTCTTGCCTGGAAAATCTCACGGGCGGAGGAGCCTGGTAGGCTGCAGTTCATGGGGTCACTAAGAGTCAGACACGACTGGGCGACTTCACTTTCACTTTTCACTTTCATGCACTGGAGAAGGAAATGGCAACCCACTCCAGTGTTCTTGCCTGGAGAATCCCAGGGACGAGGGAGCCTGGTGGGCTGCAGTTTCTGGGGTCGCATAGAGTCAGACATGACTGACGTGACTTAGCAGCAGCAGCATCACCACCATCATCTTCACCATCACTATCATCACCATCATAAACAGCAACATCGGCTTCACCATCACCGTCAGCATCACCACTGATGCTGGCCTAAGTACCACTGCGTCACGTGCCAGGCACAGAGCCGAGTCCTTCCCGTGACCACCATCCCTGCTCTGTCCAGGTGGGAGCTCAGACCTTGGGCGCCATCAGACCTGGATCACACAGCCCAGATGGGAGGTCAGGATCCTGACGGTTGTTCTGATAAAGTCCAGTGTGTCTACGTTTCCTTTCACTGCTCATGCTTTTGGAGGTCGCACCCAAGAGCCACTGCCAAATCCAAGGTCATCAAGATTCACCACCAGGGCTTTTCTTAATTGCATGGCTTTGGAGGTTTGGGGCTTTTTTTAAGATTTATTTATTTTTGGCTGCGTGGGGTCTTCGTTGCTGCATGTGGGCTTTCTCGAGTTGCAACAAGCAGGGGCTGCTCTCTAGTTGCAGTGCACAGGCTTCTCACTGCAGTGACTTCCTTTGTTGCAGAGCATGGGTTCCAGGAGCAGAGGCCTCAGTAGCAGTGGCACAGGGGCTCAGCTGCTCCGAGGCATGTGGTTCTTCCTGGACCAGGGACTGAACCCGTGTTCCCTGCAATGGCAGCTGTGTCCTTAACCACTGGACCAGCAGGGAAGCCCTGGCTTCGCTCTTGCATTTAGGTCTCTAGTTCACTTCGAGCGAGTGCGTGTGTTCATTCTGTGAGGTGGAGTCCAACTCCATTCCTGCATGTGTGACTGTCCTGCTGTCTCAGCACCATTTACTGAAGACACGGTCCTAACTCTCTGAATGGACTTGGCCTCCCGTCAAAAATCCACCGGCCACAGATGTGAGGGCTTAATTCCAGACTCTATTCTGTTCCGCTGTCCTCCGTGTCTGTCCTTAGGCTAGAATCACACTGTGCTGATTACTGCAGTTCTGCAGGGCTTTTTAAATTTACTTTTTAATTTTGGCTGTGCCAGGTCTTCGTTGCTACCTGTGGCCTTCCTCTAGTTGTGGCGAGCAGTGACTTCTCTTGTTGTGGAGCATGGGCTCTGGATGCTCAGGATCAATAGTCGTGGCTCAAGGACTCTAAAGCGTGGGCTCAGTAGCTACGGCACACAGGCTTAGATGCCCCACGGCATGTGAGATCTTCCCGGACCAGGAATCGAACCTACATCCCCTCTGTTGGAAGGTGAATTCTTAACCACTGGACAGCCAGGGAAGTGCTGCAATATGTTTTAAAATGAGGAAGTGAGTCTTCCAACTTGGTGGGTTTTTTCTAAGACTGTTTTGGCTATTTGGGGTCCCTCTGAATTTGAGGGTTGTCTTGCAGCTGACAGTTCCAAGCAACCACGGTAGTCTGGGCTCCACTCCAAGCATGCTACTTGCAGCCTCTCGTTCAGTAGCCTGATAAGGTGGGTGTTCCTACAGTCCCCACTGAATGAAACAGGAAACTGAGGCCAGGAGTCCAATGATTTGCCCCGGTCACCGAGCAGAGCCAGGATTTGAATCCCTCCTGCCCTGCCAGGTGTGGCAGGATGCAACTCTCCAATTAGGGAGGAAATAAGAGAGAGGGTGCCCAGGAGGAACCCCCTAAACTGAGGAAGACAGTCTCAAAACAACGGAGAACATGGAGGGAGGTGCCAGGAAGCTGACTGGAGCTGGCTGGCCAGGGAAGCTGATCTCTGTGGTCACCTAGTGACCTGGCATCCTCCATACCCCTAGGGAGCCCAGCCCACAGCCTCACCTAAAGGCTTTCTTCCACTGGGCTCAGCGGCTCAGGCGTCAGAGTTGGAGAAATGTTCCCCCATTGGCTGTCCTGCGTGTTCAGCGATGGGTGAAGGGGACAGGCCGGGGCTCTCCCAGCCTCTGTCCTGCGGCCCATCACTCGGGCTGCAGAAGCGGATGCTGGGCCAAGTCAGGACAAAGCCAGGTGTGAAGCATAAGGACATCAGAGGTGCAGGGGATACAGAGTGTGCATCCTTTAGCCGTCTCTTAAAAAAAGAACTGTGGTGCTGGAGAAGACTCTTGAGAGTCCCCTGGACAGCAAGATCAAACCAATCCATCCTAAAAGAAATCAACCCTGAATATTCACTGGAAGGACCAATGCTGAAGCGCCAATACTTTGGCCACCTGACGCAAAGAGCCGACTCATTGGAAAAGACCCTGATGCTGGGAAAGATGGAGGGCAGCAGGAGAAGGGGACAACAGAGGATGAGATGGTTGGATGGCATCACTGACTCCATGGACATGGGTTTGAACAAGCTCTGGGAGATGGTGAAGGACAGGGAAGCCTGGCTTACTGCAGTCCATGGGACTGCAAAGAATCGGACACGACTGAAGGACTAACATACACACTAGACCCCGGGACATGTCCATGTGNACAGAGGATGAGATGGTTGGATGGCATCACTGACTCCATGGACATGGGTTTGAACAAGCTCTGGGAGATGGTGAAGGACAGGGAAGCCTGGCTTACTGCAGTCCATGGGACTGCAAAGAATCGGACACGACTGAAGGACTAACATACACACTAGACCCCGGGACATGTCCATGTGAGAAAAGAGAGGGGTAAGAGGAGGTGAAGATGGAGGCCAAGATGGGAGTCCTGTGGCCACAGCCAAGAATCGTCTGGAGCACCAGGAACTGGAAGAGAGAAGGAGGAGCTTCCCCTAGGGCCTCTAAAGGGAGCACGGCCCTGCCCGCATCTTCATCTTGAACTTCTGGCCTCCAGCACACAGAGAATGCATGTCTGTTGTTCTCAAGCACCTAGTTTGTGGCCATCTGTTACAGCCACCTCAGGAAGTGAATGCACTCACCATCCAGGCTGGGCTCACCGCTGACTAACCCATCCTGCAGGGCCATGGTCAATCACACCCACTCTCCCCGCCAGGCACTGCGCTTCCTGCAGTGCCACCATGACCCCATTTCACAGATGAGGAAAAGTGAGGCTTGGGGCCAGACAGCTCTCCCAAGACCACTCACAGCAGGTATGGTGTATGGGATTTGAACCTGTGCATCAGTGACTCAGCCTTACACCCCCTCCCCAACACACACACACACACACACACACACAATCTGGCTTCCAGGGTCGTGGAATAAGCTCAGGGAAGGATAGGGCAGGCCCAGTGGGGGTTCCTGTTGGGGTTGGGCACCCCTCTGGGAAAAGAGCCTCAGCTCTCTGGGCAGAGCAGGCATGTAGGGCAGCCTGGGCTGCTAGGTCGCAGTCCCAGAAACCTCTGAAAAGTGAGAGCTCCGCTGGAGAAGTGACTCAGGTGGAGGCGGGAAACACACAGACCTGAAGGGGCACATCTTGACCAAGCCCCCTCCAGGTCCTGCCTGACAACAATGCACAGGACTTGGGGCCCGTTATGTAAGGACTAGAGCAAGATCATGCCTGATGCCCTCCTGTCACAGTTTCTGTGGTTTCCCGAATTCGCTTTCACAAGAGCCTCTCTTAAGACGGGCTCAGCTTGGCCACAAAGCCACCCAGAGTTTTCTTAGAAGTCTCCAGTTCCTCTTCCCCTATCTTTAAATAAGCCCATTTCCCCTCCATCCCCTCAAAGGACCTCCAATGAGCCCTGGGAGATTTCTTCAGAACTTACATCCACCCAACTCCACCCTCAGCAGTCACCAGGATCCTTTTAAAATGCAGAGCAGCTAAAGGACCTCCCCAACCATGCCCTTCACCCCCAGGCAGGACTACTCGGGGAAAGCTGTCCATCCTGAGGTGTGCTCCTGAGGTGTGCTCCTGAATTTCCTTCATCTGAGAGAGACAGGGAAGCATGACAGGCGAGGGTCTGGGCATCCACACTTACTTTCTAAGCGTTCAGTACAAAAACATTCATACTCACACACACACACCCCTACACACAGTGAATGTAAAGAAGTGCGTGCACATTAAGTCACTTTGGTTGTGTCTGACTCTTGTGACCCCATGGACTGTAGCCCACCAGACTCCTCTGTCCATGGGATTCTCCAGGCAGGAATACTGGAGTGGGGAGCCATGCCCTCCTCCAGGGGATCTTCCCGACCCAGGGATCAAACCCGCATCTCTTCCGTCTCCTGCATTGGCAGGCGGGTTCTTTACCACTAGCGCCACCTGGGAAGCCCGAAGAAATGTTAACCATGAGGAATTCTAGCTGGTGAGCATATAGCGGTTCACTGTATCCTGTCAAACTGCCTACATGACTGTCAAGTTTTCTGAATCACTAAAAATCCTTAAAGACTTTGTATGGTTTATTAAGAATAAATTGTCTCCCTGTGTTTGGAATAAAATCCAGACGTTCCATCCTGGTACAGAATGGTTCTCCCCCACAGTCTCCTCACTCATACTCTATGGTCCAATTTGCCTGCTGCATTCTGTCCCATGTCACCCCATGCTGGGTCCTCCCTCAGGGCCTCTGCACGTGCTGTGCCCGCTTCTTGACACTCAGGCCATTTTCACACAGGTGGTCCTTTCTGGCCATTCCTCTCTCAGTTCCGAAGTGGGACATTCAGGCTGTCCCCCACCCCACTTCTCTGCCCGGCACTTGTCCCTCCTCTCCTCCACTCAGCATAACACAGCTCAGCACTGCACCAGGCGCACAGCACATGTTCAGTAAATATTTCTTAATTCAATGAATAACACAGGATGCCCTGTTTCATTGAACCCCATCTATCCGGTTGGGTGCTTCTGGTCACCATCCAGTCAATTTAGGAATCTGAGAAGGTCAAGGAAAGGTTGGGAAGCCCACCACTTCTTACCCCATGGGTCCCCAAAGTCCAAAGGTGTTGCTGCCCCCCACCCCTCGCCCCCAGCCTCTCAGTCCTTCAGCATTTGGGACAGAAGTATGTCCCTTCTCTGAGCGTCCAGCTGACATCTAGGGGCAGAGCAGGGTGGGTTCAGAAACTGTTTCAAAGGGTCCAGGGCCCTCAAGTGATACAATCCGAGCTTTTGTGAGATGGTCTAAGAAAGAGTAGTTCTCTCTTTCTGGCCTCCAAGCCTGCTGCAGAAATTCAGGTCCCAAAGGAAAATAAGTTTGTCAATGTGCTAACACAGAGTTGAAAAAAAAACAACCACCAAGAAACCGCAGAGACTTCAGGTACATCAGATCAGGTACAACCTGATCAAACCACTCCTGAACTCCACTCAGTAGACTCTGTCAGCTACAGAAATTCCTTGACCGGTTAAGCCCATCTGAGCCAGCTTTTCTTCCTCTCACAGCTGAAAGAATACTAACGGTAACACTCCCTCCAGCCCTCAGCCCTCACCTCCCCCAGTGAACCAGTGATGTAAATGAGTACCCTAAACCACAACTAAAGGTGCTCTCTGGCGTGTGCTCTCCCTGCTTCGGGGCTGCCTCCCAGCTGAGGCTAGAGTGTGTGCATGCAGCGGAATGCAGGAGTCGTGCTACTGCAAGGAGGCCTCACTGCTTCTCTGGGTCCTGACTTTCCTGGGCCCAGAATGAGCACAGTGGGCCGGGAAATGCTCCTTTCTCGAGGAATCTCCTGCAATCACCGTCACCCAGCACACAGCCCACCCGTGTCCTCCACCTCTGCCAGCAGACCTCTCTCTGCCCAAAATATCCACAGTGGGTCCTCTGACAAGGGACCAGGTTTCCCAGCTAATGTTATGCTTTCTCCTCTTCCAGGTGGGAAAAGGAGGGGCAGTGTCCCCAGCACCCCCTCCTGCCCACACCCTTGCTTCCTTGAGGCAGCTGAGCCCCGAGCCCCCGGCTTCACTAAGGCAGCTGCTGTCTTTTCCCATTTCTCTTGCTGTCCTTGGCTTTTTTTCATGCCCGGGACACTCAGGAATCAGGCTCAGAACCCAGGGGTCCCAGGGGCCGTGGCCTGAGTGGAGGGGACCATTTCCACTCTCTAGGAAACCTGGTCCACAGAAGGGAGGGGTCAGCAGAAGAGATTCCAGGGCTGGGAGCCCCAGTGATGACTTACCCATTGTTTCCGGGCGTGATTCCTCCTCTTGAAGTACAAGATTAACTTTTTCCGCATCGCCTGGTTTCTAAGCAGGAAGGAGACAGCCAATGGGGCAGGTCAGAAAGGCAGGGTTTCAGGAATTTCGTCCCTCGCTGAAGTTTGCCCCATCACTGGCTTCTGGTGAGGGAAGAGACCCCATAGTCCCCCAAGGCAAGCTATGTACTGCCAATGTGTGTCTTTCCTCTGCCCTATAGGAGGTGCCCCCCACTCACACTCTGGCTGAGCATGGTCTGCAGGAAAAGAGGGCTCCGAAGGGGGGTCAAGGTCTTGCGACTTCCTGCCCTCCCCAGAGCTGCGATCACCCCTACACACACCCAAGCTCCCCTCTCTCGTCAGCCACGGGAAACCAGCCACAGAGAAAAAGCCACAGCCTTAGACCAGGAACGCAGGCCGGGCAGACTAAGCCCCCGAAAGCTGCAGCCACACAGAGGCAGGATCTTGGGGTCTGGCCTCAGTGACCCCAAGCCACTTCCAACCAAGAAAGCCCCTGCTCTGCCCCGCTGGGGTGGAGGTGATGCGGACAGGCCAGAGACAGGCTGGTGGGAGCCAGTGCAGCAGGAACTCCAGAAAGCACTCGAGGGTTCTCACGCCTCAGGTCGGTGAAGCCAGACCCCTCCCGCCATCGGGGTTCTCAACCAAGGAGGCCACACACAGCACCGCGGGCTCAGAGGGGAGTGGGCACTTCCAGAGAGTGGGCACTTCCAGGGGGTGGGACGGATGCGGGCAGTTCAGAGAGAAAGAGGAGCAGAGAGAGACACCGAGACCAGGAATGAGAAAAAAGGAAAGCAGAAGGACAGACAGAGGCCCANACACAGCACCGCGGGCTCAGAGGGGAGTGGGCACTTCCAGAGAGTGGGCACTTCCAGGGGGTGGGACGGATGCGGGCAGTTCAGAGAGAAAGAGGAGCAGAGAGAGACACCGAGACCAGGAATGAGAAAAAAGGAAAGCAGAAGGACAGACAGAGGCCCAGAGAGAAGCAAGGTGGGGGAGAGAGAAGTGGCTAAGATCCCAAATGAGGACAAAGCCCCAGAGGGAAAGGAGCCTGGCAGAGAGACAGACAGCGAGACAGGAGGGGAACAGGCCTCCAGGCAGACAGAGGACAAGATCCAAAGAAAGTGGGAGCGGGGAGGAACCAGGGATACACAGCAAGGACCATACTGCAGAGCACAGGGAGCTATGCTTCACATCCTGTGGTAAACCGTAAGGGGAAAGAATGTTAATAGTCCTGTATGTAAGACAGACAGCCAGTGCGGGAGCTCAATCTGGGACAACCTAGAGGGGCGGGACGGGCTGGGAGGTGGAAGGGAGGTTCAAGAGGGAAGGGGACATATGCGTGCCTATGGCCGATTCATATGGATGTACGGCAGAAACCAATGAAATACTGTAAAGCCACAATGCTCCAATTAAGAATAAAGGAATGGAAACGGTATATAGGAGGCAAAATTTTAAAAAGGAATATTAAAAGAATGTATATATTTGTATATATATATATTTGCAGTGCAGCAGAGTTGTACAGCACAACATTGTGAATCAACCATCCTTCAATAATAAGTAAAAATGAAAGAAAGGGAGATGGAGCCCTAGAAGAAGGCAGAGGGAGAGTCAGAGGTGCAGACCGATGCAGAAAAGGGGGGAAGGCACACCCCAGGACCCACTTCCCCCAGCTCCCTCCGCACAACCTCCAATACACAGCAGAGTGCAGCAGCTGAGGTCTGCAGGGATCACAGACAGGCTCCGGGAGGCCATCAGGCCTGTGAACTTGCTTGATCCCATCCGAGTGTACAGTGGGATCAATCTTTCTGGGGCGGGGTCCCCAACTTGCTCATAGCCTCAGCTGCACCCAGAACCCTTGCAAAATCGGCTGGGAGCCATGCATGCACAGGTCTACCAGCACGCCTTACCCCTGTCCGGATGAGTGTCTCCAGACCCTGCCGTGATTTCCAGCATCCTCACTATCAGGTCTCAAGTCTGAGACGCCGACAGGCCTGCATGGACCCTCTTCATTTATGGACCCCAGCCAGGCTTTGAGCCCTGTCTCCATCCATCTCCCGACAAGGAAAGGCCACACTCATTTCCAAGAGGGTCGTTGGTAAGAACCTGGGCTCCCTGGATCAATCTGATTTCACCTCCTGCCGCGCAGGCCTCCACCTCGAGGTCTCACTACTTTAACATCAATCTTGCCCTCCCCAGCAGGGTGGGCACTGGGGGTTCTCAGCCACACAGGCTGAGACCAGAACCCTTCATTCCATAGCAGGGGGTCTCTGAGCAAATCTCAGAAGGTCTCTCAGCCTCAGTTTACTTATCCGAATAATGGGAGCAATGGCATCATGCTTTCATCTCCTCAGTCACTCAGCAAAAGTTCACCGAGTATCTACTATGCGCCGGGCACTGTTCTGGGTCCTGGGGACCCAGGGGTGAGCCACCCAAAGCCCTGAGTCCTCACGGAGGCAGGAGACACATAGAGGGACCATGCTGACAATAAGCAATATAATCCTGGGGACCTCCCTGGTGGTCGAATGGTTAAGAATCTGCCTGGCAATGCAGAGGACGTGGGTTCGATCCCTGGTCAGGGAACTAAGATCCCACATGCCCTGGAGCAACTAAGCCAGCACCTCACAACTGAGAGTCTGTGTGTAGCAACCAAGATCCTGCGTGCCACAACTAAGACCCGACACAGCCAAATAAATATTTTAAAAAATGATAACCTTAGATTCAGAAACTTACACAGAGGGACGGGGTAGTGACTGGGGGAGGGAAAGGCATAGCTATTTTAGGTTCAGGGTGCAGAAAAATGTCTCAGAGTTGGCCTGGACATTTCAATCACCAGGAGGGTCCAGCTGTGGAACGACACACAGGGAGACGCACTCCAGGCAAAGTACACTGCATGTGCAAGGGCCCTGAGGTGGGAACAAACTCAAGTGTGTGCAGAACAGACAGAAGATCCTTGTGGCTGCAGAGTGCTGAGGAGAGACAGAGGGGAGGAGAGCAACGAGGTGAGCAGGGCCCACTGTGCAAGGCCTCGTGGGCTGGAACACGGGAGAGGGTGTGGACCTAAAGGCAGCAGCTGAGAAGGCCAAGAAGCCGTGACAGTCCAGAGCAATGACCAGCTCTAAGTTCTTGGTCTCTAACACCACTCTCCAGTAAAAGGAGCCATTTCTCAGGACTTCTCTGGCAGCCTATTGGTTAAGATTCGGTGCTTCGACTGCAGGGGGCATGGGTTCGATCCCTGGTCGGAGAACTAGGATCCTGAATGCAGAGGGACATGGCCGGAAAAAAAAAATAGAGCCATTTCTCCCTGGAGGAATGACTGAGTCCAGCGCTGGGGCAGGAAATATACAAGATGAGCCCAGAACATCTTTAAGCGGACAAATGTTAAAAAGGAAGGACAAAAAAAGAGTGTAGTGGGGGGGTGTCAAAAGGACACAGGACCCAACCTAAAAGCGTTTCTGACAACCAAGCTGGAACAATCTGAGAAGCAAAGTAAATAACACTAGTGCTAGATTATAACCCGAAGAATAAAATAAATATCCACACGTCTATGCAGATGTAAATAAATGATAGAATAAATAAACAAAGGAGAGGGAAGGGACACATGTTCTTTGTGTGTGTGCATGCATGCTCAGTCAAGCCCAACTCTTTGCGACCCCATGGACTGTCTGCAGCCTGCCAGACTCCTCTGTCCATGGGATTTCCCAGGCAAGAATACTGGAGTGGGTTGCCATTTCCTTCTCCAGGGATCTTCTTGAAGCTGGGATCAAACCCTGTGTCTCTCCTGCACTACAGGCGGATTCTTTACCACTGAGCCACCTGGGAAGCCTTACAGAATTTCAACTACTAAACGCAGAAGGACTGAGGGAAGTAGAAAATCACTATTAGATACCACGGTGCTAACTGTTACAGGCAAGACTGTTCCATGAATGTTAAACTGGCTGGCAAAACGTTGAGGAGAGATGAGAAATTTGCATAGCTGCAAAGCATTTTCCCCAAATATTTACTAAGCATCGTGGCGGCTTTCACTTGAGTCCACAAAGTCTTTGATATTCGCCCTTTAGGAGGTGCAGCTGGACTTCCCTCCCCTTGACAGTAGGCTGGACAGCGAGTTGCTTCCAAAGCACAGAGTGGGGACTTCTCTGGTGGTCCAGAGTGGTGGTTAAGACCTCACCTTCCAATGCAGGGGGCACAAGTTCGATCTCTGGTCAGGGAACTAAGATCCCACATGCCTCCTGGCCAAAAAAACCAAAATGTAAAACAGAAACAATATTGTAACAAATTCAATAAAGACTTTAAAAATGGCCCACACGTACAAAAAAAAAAAAAATGCACAGAGTAGGGATGGGAAAGACAGCAACTTGACAGGGAGGCAGCTGACTCTTCCCTGAGCAAAGGAGCGAAGTCAATACCACCTGTAGTGACATAAACACCCCCAGTCAGGGTGCTGGGTGCCCCTGATGTATCGTGATGGGCAGGGCACCCCCTCACCACAGGGGAACTCTTCCCTCAAATCCACAAGCCCAGCCTCCTCCTGAAAAAATATCAGACACACCCACATCATAGGAGGTTCTGCAGATTCCGAGAGCAATCCTCTTCAAAAGTGACAAGGTAAGGAAAGTCAAGGGAGACTGAGATATGGTCACAGAGTGAAGGCCAAGGGGTCACAAGGATAAGTACAGAGAAGGATTCTGGACCAGATCTTGTGGACCAGAATACAGGCATCGGTGGGAAAATGGAAAATCCAAAGAAAGTCTGTGCAGAGGTCCCCAATCTTTTGGGCACCATGGACAGGTTTCATCCAAGACAATTTTTCCATGGACTGGGAGATGGTTTGGGGATGAAAAGACACAGGAAGAGGGCCATGTGAAGATAGGGTTGGAGCGAAGCGTCTACAGGCTAAGGATTGCCAAGGATGCTCAGCAAACACCAGAAGCTAGAAAATGCATGGAAGGATCCTCCCCATAGCACCTGCAAGAGATCACCCTGCCAATCCCTGGATTTCCAGCTTCTGGCCTCCAGAACCACGAGAGAATGAATCACTATAGTTTCCAGGCAGCCTGGTTGTTGTGACGAGTTCTGGCAGCCTGAGGAAACTCACACAGCCTGGAACAGTCTACCCCAAGCACGGTGCTGTGGCTTCGAGCTGAAGAGGCCTCAGTGAGAACAAAGGCTTGCTCGTAGGGGCAGAGGCCAGGCAAGCAGCCATCTCCATTCCCCATAGCTACTGTAGGGCACGTGTCCTCCCCAGCTGATCTGGGTTTCCTTCCAGAGCAAGCTGGTATCCATGGCAGGTATCCATTTGCTGACTGCCAAAGAGGACCAATGTCAAGTCCACAGGTTGCAAACAGGCGCAGTCCACCAAGCAGAGCCAGTTCCTGAGACTGCTGTGTTTGGGCTGTGGAGCTTTCTGAAAACACTGCGTTTGTTGCCATTACTGAAAGCCAGAAGCTGCTGCATAAAAAGATGAACAGAGAGCTTCTCTTAAAAAAAAAATCAGGCAGCCTGATCACATTCCCTTACGGCCACAGACTGGGAACGGAGGTCTGACTGCTCCCCTCTGCCACTCTTTAAAAATGTTTATTTATTTGGCTGTGTTGGGTCTCAGTTGTAGCATGTGAACACTTTAACTGGGCTGCATGGGATCTAGTTCCCCAACCAGGGATCGAAACTCTGTCCCCAGCACTGGAAGATTGGAGTTCTACCCACTGGACTACCAGGGAAGTCCCCTGATTGCCCATTTAAAAAAGTGATAAGCTCACCATTCACCCTAGTCCCTACACTCCCTAGCACCTCCCACCAGCCCTTCCTTAACTTTGTTCCTGCCCCAGAGGCATGAATCTGGGTTCACAAGTTTCTAGACATCTGGCTTGGGGTGTTCATTTGTGCAACACTCTTCTGGCAAACTTTTTTTTTTTTGAGTGTTTATTTTGTCGCAAGAAGTGTTTAGGTATTGCAGCTGTAAACAGCATACTGCAGACAAATCTCCTCTGCCGAAATTTTGTCTGGCAAAAATAAGCAGCAGAGTCTCTCTCAAAGGGTTCTGGAAGGACCGACAGACCAGCAATGTGACGAGTTCGTTGGTGGAAGTATTTAGGGTACAAAGGATATCTCAGCCTCCTGGAGAAGTCAGGGTTTAAAAAAGCACAACTTGTCAAGAAATACAGGCTTTGTTAGCTGACACTGAACTAGGAGAAGGGGAGCTGGGAAGGAATGAAAAGTCTGTGGACATTCGAGGAGAGTCTGGCCAAGCCCTGGGGTCTATAGGATTCTGAAAAAGGAAAGCATGGGACAATCAGGGGAGGCTTCCTGAAGGAGATGAGGTTTGAGCAGAGGCTAGGGAGAAGCAGTGAATGGGTGTGCAAAGAGAAATGAGGTGGGCACCCTTCCAAGGGAGGAAGGGTGATGGCGAATTTGGAAGGGGTAAGGAGAGATGTTCAGGGAGAACCAGATCCCCTGACTTCAGGGGAAGAGTAAGATGGAAGCAGCCTGTGCAGGGCCCTGAATGCCTTGGGAAAAGCTTGTCAGATTGGGGTGACTGATGGTCTGAAACATGCTCAGTGGGGGCCAAGCATACTTTTCCCACACAGTGTGACTTCCAAGGAAACCAACTTACTGACAAGCTGAGTGATGTGACTTGCCCGAGGTCACTGGGCTAGTGAGGGGCAGAGCCTGGACTGCAGACACAGGCGAGGAAAGGAGGGTGGGTGTGCAGACTGGGCTGGTCTAAAGAGTGGGGCTGTGTGGCCCCGGGGAAGTTACTCAACATCTCTGAACCTCCAGAGCAAGACCACAAGGACCAGTTAACAGTAACCTGGGTCCACAATGCCCTTCCTACCTGCGTGGCCCTAGGGCATCAGCCAAACCCCAGTAAGGCAGGAAAAGGGGAGAAATCAGTCTGTAAGACAAGAAAATCCGGAAGGAAGAGCCACCAGGAGCCAGCAGGCTTCCAGCCTCAAGGGGATGAGAGAACAAGGCTCAACACCAGGTGAAGGGCTGGCCACGGAAGAGCACACAGGAGCTGCAACTGTAACTACTGCATCAAACCCACAACCTTGCACTGAATCACTGTAGGCTCCCCGACCCAGAGAATTCAGCCCCCAGCTCTCCCCATGGGTCCAGCCTGCAGAGGGCAGGGAGCCCCTCCACGGAACACCCACTGATGCTGTTCTGGGGTTGCCCCCCCACCCACCCCCGGCCCCTTCCCCTGCTTCACAAAGCCTAGGAGGTCTGCAGAGTCACTGCTGTGGACTGGGGCTAAGACCAGACCACAGCCAGTCTCCCGCACCACCCCCGCCCCAGCCAGGAGNCCCCGGCCCCTTCCCCTGCTTCCCAAAGCCTAGGAGGTCTGCAGAGTCACTGCTGTGGACTGGGGCTAACTAAGACCAGACCACAGCCAGTCTCCCGCACCACCCCCGCCCCAGCCAGGAGCATGGGCGGCCGCCCCCACGCCTCCAGAGGAGGCAGGTGGCAGAGGACAGCATCGGGGTTGGTACAGGTGACTTCAACACGTCCGAAATTGCCAGTGCAGCAGGAAGTCAGGCGTGAAATTAACTTTAACTCGGAGGCCCCAGCGCGCAGACACAGAGAAATTAAAGTGACAGGGCAAGGTCCTTGGGGAAGGGATAACCTTCCACCTGGTGGCGATTACAGAGGCGGGAGGGAGGGAGCCTGGGAGGAGGCCCAGTTGGGGTGAGCTGGTGAAGCTTTGCACTCTGAGAAAGAACGCCTCACTCCAGCCCCAACCTGATCTGTCTTCTTGTCCTTATCAAGCTATCATTATATCACAGACGTATTTCTTTATGATCTGTCTGCGCCACCAGAATGGCAGACCTCCTCACTCACTGCTCTCTCCCCGGTCCCCAGAACAGTGCCTGGCACAGAGCAAGTGTTCCTAAATATCTGCTGAATGAATGAGTGGGTGAATGAGGGAGGGGAGCTCCCTTAGTCTCTGCTGATGAAGTGAGAAAAATCACAGAACACTTCCTACAGTAGGCCTGACACTGAATAACTTCGAGGGATTCATTGAATCTTCAACCCATCTCAAAGATGGGGCAACCGAGGCACCGAGAGTGATTGGCCACACAAGCCAGATGCTTGTGGTCCTCAACCTGCCCCCTCAGACCGTGGGCTCGCAAAAACCCCATCACATCACTTCACGTAAACCTCATTACTCGTCTCCTTTAGCACAGATAATAAAACCTCAAACTCGTCACCAGCCCCAGGTGATCTGTGTAGCACCTTCTTCTCCCTCACCTACCCCTTCGGGACCTGCCAGGCTTCTCTGTGATCCCGCCAGCTCAGTCCAGCCCTAGGGCCTCTGCAACGCCTGTTCCACCTGCCTCTGGCTGGGGGAAGGGTCTACACGCCAGCTGCTGCCTGGTCTCTGAATGTTCCCTCAGCTGTCAGGTCCTGGCCCTGATCCCCTCCGCTAAAGTCACCCCTTTCATTCTCTCCCATCACCCTGTCTGCCATCTTCACAGCACTTTTTTTTTGGCCTTTGTTGTTTTTTTGGCCATGCCACACAGCTTATGGGATCTTAGCTCCCCAACCAGGGATTGAACCCATGCTCTCTGCAGTGGAGTCTTAACCACTGGACCAACAGGGAAGTCCCTTCATAGTATTTTTTAAAGTAAATGACTGTACTGATTTAATCACAATCACACTGAAACTAAAATTACAGAATTGATTATGATTTCAGTGGCGAACTAAGGGGGAAAAGAATTAAACTTCTAAGAAGAAAGCAATTCAAATAACTTGCTTACAGATACATTTTTCTAACATGAAACAGACCACTTATCACCAAAGAAATCTCAAAATTATTTATCTCTATGTTTTAAACATGTTCATCTGTGACTTAGATTTGGAGTAAATTTCACTAGGCAGTTACCTACTTAGCCAAAGTGTACTCTAGTAGAGGAGAACTGTCCTCTGATGAAGATTATAGGATATAAAAATTGGGCACTGGTTTCAGTAAACTCATAGCTTTATTTTACTTACACGCAGCAGTATCTTATCAGTTAGTACTATTTGTACAGATACCTTTTGCCCTTGTTGTTTGGATTCTATGGCCATTCTTATAACCTGAAATCATCCACGCTATTCAGCTTAAAGTATTACTCATTTGTAGTCTAGTGAAAAAAATGTATGCAAGACTTCTGGTGTAATAATATTGCTATCAGAAATGTTTATGTTGGAAGGAAAAATACAACTCGTTATTTTAAAGCATAAAGAGCTTAAGACAGCTATGTGACCACAGTACTTTTATTCGCTGATGTTTTCTCGTTTACTTAACTTGTTTTCTGTCTCCACTGCTAGATAAAACTTAATGAAAGTATAGGGAACTTTGTCTTGTTCACAGCTAAATCCCCAGGTCCTAGAACAGGGCCTGGCACATAGTGAGCGTAATAAGTGTGTATTGAATGATTGAACGTTCCCAGCAGGGTCTGCCCAGCTGAGAACATGCCACGCTCATCACCTAAACCAGCCAGGAGAGGCCCTAAAGGGCCCCATGCCCTCACCCAAACTCCATCTGGGGCTCCCCCACCCCCAGCAGTGGCCCCAGGAAGGTCCTGGGAAGCTTTATAAAGGACTAATGTGGCCTGATTGGAAAATAAACCATGTAGGACTGAGATGGATTTGGTACTGGAGCAGTGAACACACTTTCAAGGCCAAACAAAAGCACAGACCACATGGGACACGGAAAACCCAGGGATATCCCAATGCTCCCCTGGAAAGGACACCCCATAGCCCCTGCCAGCCACAGGCTAAGAGACAGGCAGAAACGAAGGTGAGGCAGGTGCTCCCAAGCCCAAACAAGCCAAGGACCTCAGTGGCAACAAGAGGTTTTTCTGGCCGCTCCATCAGCCACCGGGAGCTGCAAGGCGGGTGGCCGTGTTGGGTCACCAGAGCCTAGACTAGTCATGTGGGTCCAAAGACTACAAGAGGAGGGACCTCCCCAACAACCTGTCCAGCACCAGCGGATACTTGAAAACCATCAGGAGGTTTGCATGCCCCCAGGGATGGGGAGCTCAGTGCCGCACATACACCCTGCAACTCCACCCCAAGGAAGTTCAGTCAGACCAAATTGGACTATCCATTGGACCAGCTAAGCACTGCCCTCCTGAGGTCACACAAAAATGAACCTTGAACAGTTCAAAGATTGTGATCCCAAAGGGCCTACGTATAACCTAACACCCCCGGAGTGTTCACAGCCACATGTTCTTCAACAGGCAAGACTCCTCTGACCTTTTAGACTCCTGGATAACGACATGAGGTAATATTCCCTCCTCGACCAAGGAAGCTATGCTGCTACTAATGCATCCCCAGAAAAAAGCCAACCTCCTTCTGACAGTCACAGTTCCTCAACGCCTGGTGCCCAGCTTGAACCCATAAAGACACTGGCCCCCGGCACCGTCCTGGTGCCCCTGGTCTGCCAGCCAGCTCGGCCCACGCCAACTGTGCGTGGCACTTCACTGATATTTTTCTGCTTCTAGTGTTCATCTGGGAAAAGGCCCTTTTAACTGGGCTATATCATACTGGCCATTCCAAAGCTTCTGGGTCTGGGTGAGTGCTCCCAGCTGCTCCCACACTGGGCTGTGTCACAGATGGACCCCCTGTGCGGACCAAAGACAGTCCTAATTATGCTTACATCAGAGCCCCAAACCACAAGGTCCCTGCTTACTCCATGGCCTCCGTCCGAGCTCACACTCCTCCTCCTGGTAACAGCTTCCTCCACTCAAACAGGAGGAGGACCCGCAGCCCTCCACCTCTGTCTCTCAGAAGCTATGCATGCAGCTTGCCCACCCTCCCCAACCACGCTCTGTCTCCCAAAGCTTCATGGGGCCACTCCCTTGGCCCTTCACCACCTCTGCCTTTCCATCCAAGGCCCTGCCTGGCCCAGAACTCCAGCCCAAACTGCCCCCTCCCATTCCCTCCTCCAGCGCCTGGCTCTGGCTGGGAACCCCAACGGGAACTGAGAGCCCGCATCCCACCCCGGGCCCCCCACCCCACTGTGCGTCTGCACGGCTGCCCTCAAGTACTCACATTTTGATGTTCTCATGATACTGCCTGGTGTCGGAGGGCTGGTTGTACAATGGCTGCAGGAAAACAGAGAGGGAGGCAGGTCAGAGCCAGGCCAGGACTGTGGGCAGCCGGCGCGGGCTGGGCTGGCCACTGCCCTGTTGCAGCGCCCCAGGCCCTGGCATCAAGGAGCTGTCCACTGGTGTGAGAACCAGCCGCCGGCAGGCATGAAACAGAACACGGGGACCCAGCCCACAGCCCCAGCCAGGAACAGACTGTGACCCTCTGGGCACAGCGATGGGTACCATGGCCCTCTCCCCTAGGGCCACTGTGGCTGCTCTGCAGGACACAGGACAGTTCTGGCATGAGCACCCAAGGCAAGCACACACCTCCCAGGAGAGCTGAGATCAGCAACGGTCTTGAACAGAGAAAACTGCCCAACATGGTGACATATCCTGCCACCACCAGGGACTGGCAGAAGAGAAAACAGCCCAATAGTGCCAAGGAGTGCGAAGGCGTGGGGAGATAGGAAGGCGTGCGTACAGCCGACGGAAACATACACAGGTGCCTGTGCCCCCGAGATGTGAAGGGAAGTGTGCCCAAGGCCCCCTCCCCTCCTGCAGGCGCCCTGGAAACAGTCAGGCACTGTGTCCCACCAGGAGATGGGCCCCAGCATGCCCGGAAGGCACCGTTCATAACAGCAACACTTTTTAGAAGCAAGCCAGGACTTCCCTGGCGGCCAAGTGGTTCAGACTCCCCGCTTCCAATCCAGGGGACACAGGTTCAATCTCTAGTCAGGGAACTAAGACCTTACAGGCTGCACGATACAGCCAAAAATGTTTTAAAAAGCAGCAAGCTGAGTATCCACCTTCAGAAAAAGGAATAAGGAAGTCAGGACTCGTTTACTCCCTGAAGGCTACCCAGCAGTGAGAAATGAATGAACTGGGTCCACATACAACAAGTGTGCAAATCAAAAGGAGGAAGTTGCTGCAGTGTCTGCGATGGGGCAAGAGCTGCACTAGATGCTGCGTGTTCTCCCTCCTGGACGGCAGGGCTGCAGTTGAAGGCTGACCACCCGGGCGCACATCCCAGCTCTGGCATCTTCCAGCTGCATGTCTCTGGGCAAGCGACTTCAGCCCATCTGTGCCCCAGGTTTCATCCGTAAATGGGGTTAAACTCAGAGAGCTGTTGTCAAGATCCAACAAGATAATAAATGCAACGCTCTCGGCCACGTCTGGAAGACTGGGAGGCCCAAAAAGTATCAGGGTCATTATCACCATCAGGGTGCAGTGACTATATTCATGGAAGCAATTTTTCCTGCCCACCTTGTATCCATCCACACCCAATGTTTTGTTTTTCTGTTTGCTTGTTAGTCGCCCAGTGTCTGACTCTTTGCAGCCCCATGGATTGTCGACTGCCACGCTCCTCTGTCCATAGAATTTTCCGGGCAAGAATACTGGAGTGAGTTGCCATGCCCTCCTCCAGGGGATCTTCCCAACCTGGAGGATCAAACCTGGGTCTCCCGCATTGCAGGCAGATTCTTTACCGACTGAGCCACCAAGGAGGCCCCAATGGGACAGATGCAAACTGCGAAAGCAGATGAAGCCTTTCTGCTCTTTCTTCCTCTTGTTCACCTGCTCCCCCTGCTCCTCACCGTCAAGGAACCAAGTGTAGCCTGGCCTGCTGGAGGCAAGATGCCGGCACGAGCCAAAAGCCTAGAACCATCCTAGCAAAAAGCTAGACCCACCAGCTGATTTTCCAGTTGCCCACAGATGGGAGTGGGCTGAGCCCACATCAAGAGAAATTGCTCAGCTGACTTCAGCTGACTATCAACTTGTTGTTTAAATCTGGGGCCAGTCTGTTACACAGCAGTTACTGACTGATACAATTACCATCCCCATTTTACAGATGAGAAAATCTAGTCTCTGAGAGATTAAAACTGTTGCCTCTGGTTGGTAAGAGATGAGCTGATACCTGAATCCCACCTCTCCACTCCGGCGCTGGAGCGAGGGGTTTGCCCTTCCTCTGCCTGCATGCCTCTTTGCGTGTCCCCTTCTGTGTGTTTCTGTGCAGCTCTCTCTGTGTTGGCCTCTCTTCCTATCCCTCTCACCTCCCTCCCTCTTTCTGTCTCACACACCCACACAGTCAGCCATGGATGACGGTGGTACAAGCCTCAGGCACAGAGGGTGATGGGTCAGGCTGGGCAGGCAAAGATGGAGATGTGGTGTCCTGAAGCCTTGAGGTAGGGCCCTGGGGTGAGGCAGGATGGTATATCAGGCCCCGCTCTTGAACCAACCCGTAAAGAGGGAGCTGAACGCACCTCCTGACGTCATCCCAGCTGATGGGGACCATCCCCAAGCATCATGGCACAGGTCTAACCTGTCATTTCCCCAGGGACAGGCCTCCTACCCTCTGTGGACAGCCTTGGCTGAGGACAATTCACCATTCCTCAGGCAATTCCAGGCCCCAAGCTCAGCTACTGCCCCCAGGATGGAGACATTGCCCCATGGCTGGCACAGGCCATCTCCCCCCACACTGGGTCAGCTGCTCTTCTAGGTGCTTGGCTCTAATCAAGGAGGTTTCCCCACCCCCACTCTGTATATCTGAACATCAAGGCAGCAGGAGAGACCACAGTCAGACTCAGTGCAGAACGTCCCAACCAGAGAAGGTTAACATGTCACTGCACACGATTGACAGCCCACATCTCAGGATGGCAAGGAGTCCTACAAAGATGCCTGTACTGAATTCCAGGGCATTAAATGCTGTGCTTAACCCCGGGTGACTTGGCATCAGGTCTTCTATGTTCTCCACAAGCTAATAAAACACAAGCTTGGCAGGAGTGGGCACGCCTTACATGTTCACTTCAGGGAGCAGATGGGTCCCAATTTAAGTGACGGCGCTCCCGTTGCTAACTGTCAGACATATGCCTCCAACAATCAGGGCCTCCGCGTCCTCGTCTGGAAAACGGGCATAGAGCAAATAGGAACTACCTTATAGGGCTTTCAAGAAGCCCAGGAAGTGTCAGATTTGGCGACTCAACTGCTGTCTTTTGGTTTTACAGATGGCAGTCTCCACAGTCTAAGGAGCCCAGGAGGGGCTGAAGGACAACATAGAGAGACCCCCGGTGCCAGTGACGGGCTGGGGGTGAGAAGCGGAGGGGTGGCCCGTTTCTACAAGGTGGGATGGGCCAGAAAAGAGGAGACGGACTTCCAGGAGTGCAGTGGGGTCCCAGCCCACCTTTGACCTGCCAAACCTGCAGGGGAGGGATCACCTTCACCCTCTGGCCCTGCTGGATGAGACAAGGACACAGCACTCTGCTGCCCCAGGTAGCCTTCAGCAAGAGGCCAGGAAGAACAACGGCGAGTGCGCGGCTTCTAACCAGAGGGGCTGTCCTCCAAGGAGGCACTCGCTGGGCACTGAGGAAAACAGACCTGGGCGGGAACACTGGCCTCAGGAGGCTGTACGCTGCCCTGTCATGGGGGTAAGGAAGGATCACAAGGCATCTTTGGCTGGTACACTGCTGTGGGGAGGGGCAGGGCCAGAGGTGGGGGTTCTCACCTCTCCTCACCACCTGCAGGGGGCTGTACAAGGCCAGGCAACACCTGCTCTGTCCTGGGAGGCATGTCCTTTAATATAGAGGCCATGAGGCCANCCCTGGGCAAGGCACTGCCCTCTCTGAGCCTCACCTGGAAGATGGAAGGTGACATCTCCACAAGGCCTGACTTGGTGCTCTGTTACCGTGAGGCCCCTCTCCAGCCCCTCCGCAGGCCACCAAGCCAAGAGCCTATGGACTTCAAGAGGACTCCAGTGATAGCCACGCAGCCCCACCAGTCACTCCAGACCTCCGCCTCCTGTGCCACCAGTCTTGAGGGAGCCTCCTCTCTGGGAACCCCAAGCAGAGGACGGCGTCCTCACCCCCAAAGACCCAGGAAAAGAGTCACTGAGACTGTGAGCCCCACAGACACCCTGCTGCTCTTGGCAGAATTCCTCAGGCCTCCAGACCCAGGGATCTCCCTTTAGGTCCCCACACCTACTCAGGAGCCCCCGGGAGTAATTAAGTCAGGAAAGGGGAAAGGAAGGGCCTCCAGGTCTAGAAATGGTTGACGGGCCAAATCTAGTCCTGGGGCTCCCCTGGCAAAAAAGGGGAAACCAAGGTGAGCAGCGGCTGACTGATGGGGATGGAAAATGGTGGAGTAACTCTTGAAAACCATCTGGCATTAACTCCTAAAGAGGTTAAACACAGAATGAATATGATCCAGCTGGGTAGACGAGACAGTAAAGAATCTGCCTACAATGCGGGAGACCCAGGCTGAATCCCTGGGTCGGGAAGATCCCCTAGAGAAGGGAATGGCAACCCACTCCAGTATTCTTGCCTGGAGAATCCCATGGACACAGGAGCCTGGCAGCTACCGTCCGTGGGGTCACAGAGAGTCGGACACAACTGAGGGACTAACACTTTCACTTTCAGCAGGTNCGGGAAGATCCCCTAGAGAAGGGAATGGCAACCCACTCCAGTATTCTTGCCTGGAGAATCCCATGGACACAGGAGCCTGGCAGCTACCGTCCGTGGGGTCACAGAGAGTCGGACACAACTGAGGGACTAACACTTTCACTTTCAGCAGGTCCAGGCTTAGATATCCACCCAAGAGAAAGGGAAACACATATCCACATGGAAATCTGTACGTTCGTGTCCACAGCGACTCATTTATCATGGCCAAAAGCAAAACCTACCTAAAGGCCCATCAATGGGTAAATGGATAAACTAAATGCGGTCCCTTCGTACAATGGAATACAATTCAGCCATAAAAAGGAATGAGGCAACCAAGACATAAGCTACCCTCTTAGGAACAGGAAGCTGAGCGAGAGAAGCCAGGCACAAAAGGCCACGTGTTGACTGATCCCACTGATATGAAACGTTTAGAACCGGCAAATCCATAGAGACAGAAAGCGGATTGGTGGCTGGGGGGAGAGGGGTGGGAGGCGAGGAGGGGGAAGATAAGGAGGTGGCAGTTCGGGGAACAGGGTTCCTTCTGAGAGGGTGAAACGTTCTCAAGTCAACTGTGGAGACGCTCACACACATCTGCTAACGTACTAAAAACCACTGAATTGTACTCTTTAAATGGGAGAATTGTATGGTGCGTGGATTATGTCTCAATAAAGCTACTTAAAAGCTTTTTTTAAAAAGAGGCTAAGAGACATCTCAGAAAGCATGCCCAACGGGAAGCAAGAGCTCAGGTTGGGAGCTTGTCACCCATCGCAGGAGGAGCGTGAGGCTCTGTCCCCAACCCAACTCCCTGTCTGGCTCTGCCCCCTGCGAGGACCTGGGGACAGGAAGAGGCCAGCTGCTCACAGCTCCACAGTGGCCCATCCGCAGCTGGCCCCCTAGGCTGGGGAGCAGCTGTCACTGCAGAAAAAACTCCAGGGACAAAAGTTCCACCCTCCGAGGTGACCACAACACCGAGTGCCTGCCGGGGGCCACGTGCTGTGCGGCCGAGCCTTTACCACGCACGACTTCAGTGGTCCCTCATCAAGATCCACAGTGTCCCCATTTCACAGATGAGAAAACCGAGTCCTTTTCCCAAGACCACGTGGCAAACGTAAGGTGGGGCCAAGTTTAAACTTAGGCTCCAAATGCGCAAAACTTTATTTCCAACCCCCGGTCGGTACACACGAGGAGACCCTCACACCGTCCAGCAGGCACGTCCCCCGTGCTATGCCCCCCATCTCTGCACCCACCCACGCCATGGGACACGGGTCCTAGGCAAGCGGGGGCTCTGGCCATCTCTCCCAGGACTCCAAAGCCACCGGCTGGGAGTTTCTGCGCTCCCGTGCTTCCTATCCTTGGTGACACAGAGGTGAGAGAAGAGGCCCGGTATGCTTCCAGTCTCTGCTGCCGACGTGGCATCTTCCCATCAGCAAAATGACAGTGACAGTGGTAACAATAACAACTAGCCCCCCACCCTTACTGTCTAAGGGGTGGCGTGTTCAAGGCTTGACAAAAGGGTATATGGTTCATCTTCACTAATGGGCATGTGCGATTATTCGTCCCAGTTTACAGATGAGGAAACAGGGCACAGAGAGGTTAAGACACCTGCTCAGGGTCACACAGCTAGGAAGCAACAGACCTGCGAGTTGAACCCAGATCACCCGGCCCGGAGCACGGGCTTTCTGTGATCAGCCAGACCGCACGGGTTGGACTCCAACTGGTCAGTCTTGCAGCTCGACTGGCCGGGCTTGGGAGCAGAGCCGGAGGACTGACACACCCCCATCTTGCACCCAGCGCGGTCCGGCCCACCTGCCCACTGTTATCTGCCTGTCCCTCTTATCAGAGGGTGGATTTCCTGCCTCCTCCAGAGGACAGGGCAGCTTGGCAACAGACAACTTCCTCCTTGCCTCCACACCCACCTGCCGCCCCGTCCACCTCTCCAGCTACCCACCGCTTCCCAGAGCACCCCACCCTGTTCCCCAGCTCACCAGCTCCACCTGGGGCCCCAGGCCTTCCAGAATCCGATGTGCAGCCTCAGCCTTCTTCTGCAGGGGGACGGAGAAGAGGAAAAATTAGAAAAAAAAAAAAAAAAAAGACACCCAAGGCGCACGCACGCACACACACGCACACACACAGAGAACAGATTATAAATAGAGGCCTCCTCCTGGAACACCAAGCAGCTGCCCAGCCCAGCACGCCCATCCAGGCCCCAGGGGCGGGGGTGAGGGGCGGGGAAGGTCCCCCTCGCCAGCCCTCCCTGGGCTGCAGACCAATACAGAGAGGCCTGAGCATCCCCACAGCAGCCCTGGCAAGCCCACCAAGTTTCGATTCGAACAAACACACCCTGTTCTCTGGTGCCGGCTCCCCCGAAGCCCCCAGCTCGACACGCCGCCCCCCGCCCCCCAGGGCCCGGGGTGGGCACAGATCCCCGGCCAGGCCTCGAGATGCCTTCCTCTGCCTTGGAAGCCTGGAAGCCGGCTGGGTGTCTCCAATTACCTCGGAGCTGGTGCCGCCAGTGAGAGGGGAGGAGGCGGGGGAGAGAGGGCGAGATAGAGGCACGGGGAAGATACCCTTTCTAGGATTCTTCTATTTCACAATCATGTGACTATTTCTGAGCTGCCCTGGAGCTCCCCGCCTCCCTCCCCACTCACAACTCAGGACTTATTAGGAAAACAGGAACGTATGGCAGAAAGGGCTGGGTGACTGCGAATTCAACAGGCTGGACCCCACCATAAAGGACACTCTGTGTCCATGCCAGGCCCCCAGTTCTGTGACCACAGGGCCCGCCTGCCTGGGCCAGCTGGGGGATGGGATGGGCACAGAGCTGGGAAAGGTGGCTTCGGGGGATGTCTCTATCAGATGGAAAGCAGGGTGCCCACAGTGCACACGCGGGACACCTGAGACCCTCCCGTGACCCAGGACAGTCTGGGTGCTTATGCCTCAGTCCAACTCAGGGAGACCAGCCAGGACTCGGCGTGGGCAGGCAGGACAGGCCAAGCAAGTCACCATCACCAGATCGAAAGCCTCCCCCAGTGATCCCCCAATCCAGACCCACCATATGAGGGTGACCCAGAGCCCTGGAGGACATGGCTGACAACAGAATTGGAGGCCCAGGTGTCACAGCAGTGAGGAGGCGTGCTGAGGGCCAGCCTCCCCTCTCCCAGCCCCCGTGCCAGGGGGCAAGTATGTAGGTGGGCTCAAGCTGGCGCCGAGGACGGCTCTGCCTAGAGCCCTGGGCCCAGCCCACCCAAGAACAGCCATGATCTCGGCCCGCTTTGTGCAAAGCCAGAACCCTGAGAGCAGCAGCCTCAGAGTGTGGCTGGGGGCCAGAAAATCTTGTGGGGGTGCGGGGGGTGCAGATGATTATCGTTAATGATGGCCATTTCATTGAGAACCTACTATGAGTCAAGCATTGGGGACACGGCATGCATTAGTAGTATTTGAATCACACATAACACGGAGTCAGGGAGATAGAAATATCCCCATTTTACAGATGATGAAACTGAGGCACAGGAAAATAGTATAGGAAGTCTTTCTTCTGATCTCCAGGCTCCAAGAAGGGAGAAAGACAAGAGCTGGTCCTATCCAGGGCCTCCCTAGACTGAGGTCCCACACCTTCTTTGAGTTGTGGCAGGTACCCGTCTGGCAGTCACCGCAGACCACCCCAGCCCTGGTCATACCACAAAGCCAGAAACTGTCAGCCATGGGGGACCAAAGATGGAAGAATTCCCTAGCTGGACCAGAAGGACTGGGTATAGGGTGGCGAGAGGACAGGGTCGCTTCCACAAACATTTAAGCAGCCGCTCTGTATTAAGCACCATGGCATGAAACAAAACGAATAATATCAGCCTCTGTCTGCCATAAACCGAGGCTAGTGGGCAGTTAGTCACGAGCAGTGATGGCAGGTTAGCACGCTCAGGCAGGAAAGGTACGTGAGGTATACGAGGGACTCATTAAGTGGGTCAGAGTCACTCTCTCCAGAAAGGTAAAAGGAAGGATACACAGTCGGGGTTTTGAGGAATGAATAGGAGTTTATGTGTATTCATGAGGCTCTGTGGAGATGAGCAACTGCCCATTGAGACAAAGAGGTGACGTCAAACACAGGAACGGCAGGGCTGGAGAGACTGGGACACTAGAACTGCCACATCACATCCCTGGGCCCGGGTCTCAGATCTGGGACCCATACGGGGGCTCAGGAAGCCTATGTCCTGTGAAGCACAGAGGATACCATCTTCTATCACATCCTCCCTGTCTCGGGAACGCAAGCACCTGGGGAGGGGCCTTCCTGCGGCCCCTGCAGAANCCCAGTTCTGTGACCACAGGGCCCGCCTGCCTGGGCCAGCTGGGGGATGGGATGGGCACAGAGCTGGGAAAGGTGGCTTCGGGGGATGTCTCTATCAGATGGAAAGCAGGGTGCCCACAGTGCACACGCGGGACACCTGAGACCCTCCCGTGACCCAGGACAGTCTGGGTGCTTATGCCTCAGTCCAACTCAGGGAGACCAGCCAGGACTCGGCGTGGGCAGGCAGGACAGGCCAAGCAAGTCACCATCACCAGATCGAAAGCCTCCCCCAGTGATCCCCCAATCCAGACCCACCATATGAGGGTGACCCAGAGCCCTGGAGGACATGGCTGACAACAGAATTGGAGGCCCAGGTGTCACAGCAGTGAGGAGGCGTGCTGAGGGCCAGCCTCCCCTCTCCCAGCCCCCGTGCCAGGGGGCAAGTATGTAGGTGGGCTCAAGCTGGCGCCGAGGACGGCTCTGCCTAGAGCCCTGGGCCCAGCCCACCCAAGAACAGCCATGATCTCGGCCCGCTTTGTGCAAAGCCAGAACCCTGAGAGCAGCAGCCTCAGAGTGTGGCTGGGGGCCAGAAAATCTTGTGGGGGTGCGGGGGGTGCAGATGATTATCGTTAATGATGGCCATTTCATTGAGAACCTACTATGAGTCAAGCATTGGGGACACGGCATGCATTAGTAGTATTTGAATCACACATAACACGGAGTCAGGGAGATAGAAATATCCCCATTTTACAGATGATGAAACTGAGGCACAGGAAAATAGTATAGGAAGTCTTTCTTCTGATCTCCAGGCTCCAAGAAGGGAGAAAGACAAGAGCTGGTCCTATCCAGGGCCTCCCTAGACTGAGGTCCCACACCTTCTTTGAGTTGTGGCAGGTACCCGTCTGGCAGTCACCGCAGACCACCCCAGCCCTGGTCATACCACAAAGCCAGAAACTGTCAGCCATGGGGGACCAAAGATGGAAGAATTCCCTAGCTGGACCAGAAGGACTGGGTATAGGGTGGCGAGAGGACAGGGTCGCTTCCACAAACATTTAAGCAGCCGCTCTGTATTAAGCACCATGGCATGAAACAAAACGAATAATATCAGCCTCTGTCTGCCATAAACCGAGGCTAGTGGGCAGTTAGTCACGAGCAGTGATGGCAGGTTAGCACGCTCAGGCAGGAAAGGTACGTGAGGTATACGAGGGACTCATTAAGTGGGTCAGAGTCACTCTCTCCAGAAAGGTAAAAGGAAGGATACACAGTCGGGGTTTTGAGGAATGAATAGGAGTTTATGTGTATTCATGAGGCTCTGTGGAGATGAGCAACTGCCCATTGAGACAAAGAGGTGACGTCAAACACAGGAACGGCAGGGCTGGAGAGACTGGGACACTAGAACTGCCACATCACATCCCTGGGCCCGGGTCTCAGATCTGGGACCCATACGGGGGCTCAGGAAGCCTATGTCCTGTGAAGCACAGAGGATACCATCTTCTATCACATCCTCCCTGTCTCGGGAACGCAAGCACCTGGGGAGGGGCCTTCCTGCGGCCCCTGCAGAAGAGACCAGGGAAGAGACCCTTCCTGACCTTCCAAAGCCACAGGGAGCCCAGGTGATGAGGCACAGCCCAGGGCAGCCAACTGCTGTCACACAGCTGGTGTGAGAGCTCCTCTGCTCCCTAACAGGCCTTCCCTCAGGCTCTGTGCTGAAGCCCTGAGTGGCCCTGGGGCCTTTTTAAGACAACTCAATTTCCAAAAGGTCACTCAGGGGGAAAAAAAAAAAAAAAACCTGTCATGGAGCAGTCCTGAAGATGCCGCAATGCTGGAACACGGCACAGCAGGGCGGTCAAGAGCAAGGCCACATGGGCAGCTGGACTGGGCTCTGATCCACTTGCCAGCTGTGTGGTCCTAGACACGTCCCTTCACTGCCTCTGAGCCTCAGTTTCCTCATCTACGAAATGGGGACAAGAGCATCACTGCCCCATGCAGCTGCTGAGAGAATTAAATGAACCGACACATATTCTGAGCTAAAATCAGGATCTGGCATGTGAGGAGCTATAGGTAACGGCTAGCTGTTATTACTGCTGTCAACAATAACGACAAGGCCACAGCTCACACCAGGTGACCTCCTACACGTGCCAGGCCTGGATCCCTTGTAAGCCTCGTCCATTTGGATTCCTGTAGGTACTCATGGCAGAAACTTCTAGCATCAGCTTCATTTATACACAGGAAGCTGAGGCTGGGGTCACACAGCTCAAGTAGCCGGTAAAGGATGGGACAGGCAGGCCCTGAACTGGCACCCCACCTCCTCACGTTTTCCTGGGGGTGCTTCTTCCAGCTCATGCTACACATTGTGGCTCCCAGGTTCTCTGATCCAGTTTGCAGGGGCAGGGCGGTGGGAGTAGCGGGGAAGGGGTGCCATTGGGAATCTGCTTGGTGGTTTCCAGCGAGCTAGGGCAGTCAGGATGGAAGTGGATGTCCCGCCTACAGCCCCTCCCCCAGGTGGGCACGGCTTTCGAGAAATACACAGCTGTCCATTAGGGACCCACATCTGGGAGTCCTTCTGCTTTCACCCCCAGCAAGTCTCTTCAGCCCCACACGTGCTGACTCAAACATGTGTATCCACACACAGTCATCCCACTGAAACACACACACGTGCACAGACATACAAATGCATAGTAATCACAGGCCCCGCACATGCTGAGCCACACATAGGCACACACCCACACCCACACACACACAGAGCCCTCAGTAGGTCTGCCCACGTAAACAAATAAACACACGCATATGTGGGGTACAAGTGCACACACATCCCCTGCAAGGTGGCTCCAACACACAATCTGCACACATGAAAGCAACTNATGCTGAGCCACACATAGGCACACACCCACACCCACACACACACAGAGCCCTCAGTAGGTCTGCCCACGTAAACAAATAAACACACGCATATGTGGGGTACAAGTGCACACACATCCCCTGCAAGGTGGCTCCAACACACAATCTGCACACATGAAAGCAACTGTCCATTGTTACACATGTACTCACACACACGCACCCATGAACTGCTCCCCCCAGACACACACACACACAGTCCCAGTTCTTGGGCAGGAGGGCCAGAGCCTCACCCTGACCAGACCCCTGGCCAGCCCCCCGCCCTTTGAAGCCCCCATTCTAGCTCTTCCAGTCTGAGTTCCAAGCTGCGCTGCCTTCTTCTGCAGAGAGGAGGCAGCATCGGGAAATACCCACCTACCCACCCAGGAAGTCTGGGACCCCTGTACCCCACTCTAGGCTGCACGACCCTCCCCTCCATACCTGGCAAGTGCTGCAGCATTTCAGGGGAGCAGTTACCCCTTCCCCCAGGCTCAGCTTCCTCATCTGTAGCTGCAGCCTAAAGACCCCATCCAGAACCTTTCCAGATGCGGGACGAAGTGACCGAGTGCTGAGGCAGAACTCATGGGCCCGCGTTAACTCAAGAGCACAGCACTCCCTACATGCACAGGAATCTGGAGGAAGCCTTGGACTCCAGGGCTAGTTAGATANAGCCTAAAGACCCCATCCAGAACCTTTCCAGATGCGGGACGAAGTGACCGAGTGCTGAGGCAGAACTCATGGGCCCGCGTTAACTCAAGAGCACAGCACTCCCTACATGCACAGGAATCTGGAGGAAGCCTTGGACTCCAGGGCTAGTTAGATAGACACAGAGGCAGAGGCGGGGCTCAGCCTGGGATGCCCGTATCACAACTCAAGTGGGAGGGGAGTCTGAAGCTGGGCATTGGGGTTCCTGGACTCCCAAAATGCTCTACAAAACGCTTCACATTCATGGTTATTATTACTGATAGAATTATTCATCTTTGTCAGGCTTCGTCCTAACCACACTAAATACACACTTGACTAGAAAGATGTTTAAAATCTAAGACAAAAAAGGACTTGGTTCTTACTCTCTGATTTCTTACTCACCCCTTAGCAATCGGAGGGCCCTGCCAGCATGAATTCTGCCTCCTCACCATCTTCGGAAGGGGCTGTCATCCTCTTCACTGAAATATCCTTCTACCTTTTCCTGGCGCTGCCCATCTGTGCAGACCTAGCTCAAGTCACCTCTAGGAAGTCTGCTTGGATCACCCACTACCCTGAACTTCTACAGTGCCAGCACCATGCAAATTGTATAAGGATGTGTAAACATCCTTCGCTAGTGCTGTGTGTGTGTTTGTTGTACCCAAACTCAAAGTGTGAGCCTCTTCCCATACCTGCCAGACGTCCACCTCCAACCCCTACACATTCCCTTTGAAGATCAAACAAGAGTCCATCCCCTCTGTGAGCCTCCACATGTGCCGCAACCCCCACAGAAGGCACTCCTCAGGTCGATGGCCCACCCACTGGTTCCAAAAAGCCTTTCCCAATCCCGGTCGTGCCCCGCCCTGCCCATTCCCGCCCTTTGGGGCCTGCAGCAATCCTGCCTCCTGCTCTGCCATCTGTGTGCACCTGCCCGGCCCCGCCCACACAGGCAGCTCCCCCCATGCATGCTGGCACCTCATCCATGTGCCCCGAATGGATAATGAACCTGAGTCCAGTCTGCAGAAGAGCCAGGCAGGCTCTGCCCGGCAGGAAGCCACATTTTCTAGCCGGCGTGGCATTTAAAGATAGACCCTTGTGTCCGCCTCTCAGAGGAACTCGCAGAGAAGGAAGGATTAAAATTTAATCCGATTGATCCCCCAAGGGGCAATAAGCCCTGACTGCTTCTGCCCACCTGGCCTCCAGCCCTTGAGGCCTGGCCCAGGTAGGGTGACCCCCGCCAGCCTCCACTGGGGACACAGGCCAGTCCCACCCAAAACTAGAGGATTCTCTGTGGGGAGAGTCTCCTACCTCTCTGCCACCCATTCATCTGTTCAACAGATACTTAGTAAGCACCTACTGTGTGCTAGGTGCTGGAGATACAGCTGGGGAAAAAAGAATCCTTGCCCTCATGGAGCCTCTATTCACAATAAACAAACAAAATATAAATTATGTCCACTGGCGACAATTAAAGCCAGGGAGAGGAGGTGCCAATGGGTTTTCAGGATTAAACAGAGTCAAAATGGACCTTGGCCAAAAAGGGGACATTTGAGCAAACAGCTGAAGCAGTGAGAGAGATACAGCCCAACAGGGGAAAAGGAGCTCTAGGCAGGGGACCCAGTCAGTGCAAAGGCCCTGAGAAAGAACCATGCCTGAGTGTTCAAGGAAGTACAAGGGTCTGAGGCTGGAGCAAGGGGTAGGGGTAGATGAAAGGAAAGAAAGAGGGACTGGGACAAGGAGGGGCAGATTCTTCAGATCCACGGTGTGTCTGGGAGGGGGGCTGGTTTCAATATGTGAACTGTGACTTCCAGATGTTCAAGCTGGTTTTAGAAAAGGCAGAGGAACCAGAGATCAAATTGCCAACATCTGCTGGATCATGGAAGAAGCAAGAGAGTTCCAGAAGAAACATCTATTTCTGCTTTATTGACTATGCCAAAGCCTTTGACTGTGTGGATCACAATAANTGAGTGAGTGAGTGAGTGAGTGAAGGAGTGAAGGAGTATGCAGGAGGAGTGTTCAGGTGCTCTGCAGCCAGAGCACCTGAACTGGCCAGGCAGGCAACTGCTCTCAGAAGCTCAGGATCTAAGTTTGGAGTCCCATTCTGCCACTCACTACCTGTATGGCCTTGGGGAAATTACCCAGAGTTTCTCTTTCCTCATCTGAAAACATGGAGTAGGGGGCTAGGGGAAGGCCAGTGTCTTTCACCTACTGTCAGGACCCCATCAGGATGAAATCAGCATAAATGGGCATAGAGTCCCCAGCCTGAGGTGCTGTTGGGGTGAAGAGAAGACAATACCACCTGAGGATCAGGGAGGCCTGGGCTGACAGCTCCAGGAGCTCTGCCTTTGCCCCCTCTGCCACAGGGTCCTGGAGCCAATTCATTCTCGGTTCTGATCCCCAGCCTCAAAACTCACTTGCTGTGCAACCCCAGGTAGGTCACTTTCCCTCTCTGAGCTGTGGTTTCTTTATGAGTAAAACAGAGAGAATAATAGTACCTATCTTATACAGGCCTGGAGAGAATACAGTGAAATCATATAAAACATAAACAATAACAAGAATAAAAGAACAATGACAATAACAATTAACAGCCCAAGCTTAGCACCTACACGGTGGCAGGCACTGTTCCAAGGATGCTACATATTGAACTTATTTAATCCCCACACCCTGGTACAAGGTAGGTGCTCTAATTATCATTATTTCACTGGTGAGGAAGATGGGTTACAGGGAGGCTTAAGAAATATGCCCAAGGTCACAGAGCCAGAAAATGGTAGAGATGGGATCTGAACCTAGGACATCTGGCTAAAGTACACACGGCTCCTTTAGTTCTCCTATCATTGTGATCACTACTGGCGTTGACTGGGTAGGAAGCCAGGGTGTGAGAGGTGACCAGCCCTGACAGGCCTGGCATACAGTTCCCAGGCTCCCAGCAAGCTCAGTCTCATCCTGCATCTATTGCAGTTTCAAGAGGTGATGGCATAGCTAAATCAGTTGACCCAATAGTTTCCTGCCTGGAGCTACAGCCACAGGCACCAACCACATGTTCCCAGGCTCTAGAGTCAGCCATCCAAGCCATGGGACACCGTGGACTCTCCAGCGCTTGCCTGGACTCTAAGCACTGATCCAGCAGCCAGGGGCAAATCTCACAGCAGAGACAGCTGGGAAGCATGGCCAGGGGCCAAGGACAGGAGCGGGGGGAGTCAAAGGAGTCCATCTGTCACACTTCACTGTGTGACCGCAGACAAGGAACAGTCCCTCTCTGGGCCTCAGTTTCCTCTCCTATAAAACCAAGGAAGAGACTCAACATCCACACGCCCTGAGCACATTTGAAAAGAGTCAACTGCAAATCACTGAAGCTGAGCTCTTAGTGGTTTGACTGGGAAAAATGGGGAGCTCACCACCTCACCAGGTAACAGATTCCACTTCAGTGCAGCTCCAGTCTGGGGGTTCAGCCCCGTGGGAGACACTCTACTTTGGGTACCCTGAGCCCCTTCCCCTTCAGACACCCAACAGCTGCCCTCCAAAGATCCTTACGAGGCTCCACAGTCTGCTACAGACTCTATGTTCAACCATCCCAACAGCCCTTTCTTTCCAGGGCTCAGTGTAAACAGAGGCCCGTGTCGACAGATAAGTCTCTGGGATGTGACAGATCACGGGTTCAAATCTCAGGCCCACCACTTCCCAGCTGTGCGACTTTAGACAAGTCACTTAATGTCTCTGGGCCTCAGTTTCTCCCTCTGTTAATTGGAAACAATCACCATACCTACTCTCTGACAACTGCTATGTAAAAAAACTTTGCCTATCACCTGAAAAGAAGGAGCTGTTAAACTAATGTTGCTTGACAAATATTACTACTGTCTTCGCATTACANTCTCTGGGCCTCAGTTTCTCCCTCTGTTAATTGGAAACAATCACCATACCTACTCTCTGACAACTGCTATGTAAAAAAACTTTGCCTATCACCTGAAAAGAAGGAGCTGTTAAACTAATGTTGCTTGACAAATATTACTACTGTCTTCGCATTACAGGAATTTCTTCTGAGTACCTAAGTGATTACCCGTCTCCCCCAGTGACCAATTGGCCCTTGAAGCTCTCCTATGACTTTATGCCTGCATTTTCATTTGCATCCCACAGGCCAGCCACGGTCCAAACCACAGCCACACCAAGATGGATCTCCAGTGGCCACCTCTTCCCCCTCCCACTCACAAACCCAGATCTGTGGGAGGGTGGTCACAGGGATGCCCATTTCACAGGTGGGAATACTGAGGCCCTGGGAGAGAGTCAGGTCCTTCACAGTGACACCTGCCTCCCACCTGGTGGCCAGCACAGGGCAAGCAGGAGAAGGTGGGGCAGGGGCTGTGAAGGACAGGATGGGGCATACCCGGTTCTCGTCGTAGATGATCTGCACCAGGCTGCGATGCTTAGACTCGATGGGCGGTGGTGACACGGGCTTCTCGGGCTCTGGCGGCTTGGCGGCCTCCTCTTCCAGCTGTTGCTGTGGGGAGCGGGGAGAATGTAGTGGTGAGCATGCCGGCAGGCGGAAGGAGAGGCAGCTCCCCCAACAGTGGGGGCGGCTCCCCGTTCAGCCAGGCTGGTGGCCCCACACAGGAAGTCAGGCTGCTAACCATTTCCTCTGAGTCACCCGCAGGGACTCCAAGCCCTGGAGAGGCCCCAGCTCCCACAGGGAAGGGCCCGACCAGGGCTGGCTCCAGACTCTGCTGCCAGCCTATCTGGGTGTAAGTTCAACCTTGGTGATTTACCCGCTAGGTGAGTATTAGCAAGCAGTTTAACCCCGCTGTGCCTCAGTTTTCTCATCTGTAAAGTGGGACTCATGGCCGTGCCTCCTGGATGGGTTAATTTATGTACAGTCAGACTGGGGGCTCACTGAAAGTGACCCATCATCTTTACCAACACATGCACTGTCATCCTCAGGAGAGGCTATGGAGACTCGAGTCAAACTGTCCATTCTGGAACCCTATTTCTACAACAGTAAGCCTCCTACATATGAACCTTTGAGTTGCAAACTTTCAAAGATGCAAGCATGCCCCTGTATGCCAGCTGTTGTAATGTAATTACTATAATTTTCAAGGTCCTGTAAGATTACAAATGGTTATTTTTGTGTTTGTTTTTCATATATTATTTGTGTGAAAAGTATTATAACCTACTACAGTACAGTACTATATACCTGATTGTGTTAGTTGGGTACCTAGGCTAACTGTTGGTTGAGAGTTAGCTGCTCATAGTGAAAGTCACTCAGTCATGTCCAACTCTCTGTGACCCCATGGACTGTAGCCTGCCAGGCTCCTCGAGTTCTCCAGGCGAGAATATTGGAGTAGGTAGCCATTCCCTTCTCCAGGGGACCAAACCCAGGTCTCCCACATTGCAGGCAGATTCTTTACTATCTGAGCCACCAGGGAAGCACAAGAAAACTGGAGTGGGTAGCCTATCCCTACTCCAGAGGATCTTCCCAACCCAGGGATTGAACCCAGGTCTCCTGCATTGCAGGCAGATTCTTTACCAGTTGAGCTACCAGGGAAGCCTATGTAACTTTGTTGGACTAAGGTATAAACTGGACTTACGAATGTGCTTTCAGAATGGAACTCATTCATGTGCAGCAGACTTAACTGTAGTTACTTGCTGTGTAACCTTGAGAAGTTGCTGAACTCCCCCAAGCCTCACTTTTCTCATCTGGAGAATGGGGATACTAAAAAGTTCTATCCTAGAGAGTTGATAAGAGGATTAAATGAGCTGTGCGCACAAAGCACTCAGCACCTAATGAGCAGCTTCTCATCATCATTTTTATCGTTATCATATGCCCTGTGGTCTTCATACTGGACCCTCCTCCTCCAAACACCATAAAAGACCTCCCTGCATGCTGTTATTTGCTCTGTATCAAAAGGGCAAAGCAAAAACCAGAGAGTTTAAGACACTGGCCCAAGGTCACACAGGAAACCAATGCCCGGGGAATACAATCTGATAGGCATCTTGAGGGAGGTGAGAACACTGTTCTTCGCTCATAAGGCTCACACACGCTGCCCATGACCACGAAGCAAACCATTATGAACTCAAAAATACAGCCAAGAGGGGGGCCATGCAGAAAGAGTCTGAAGCCAGGCTGGTTGAGCCAAGCTGCCTCAGTCCCACAGTGACCCCTAGTGGTGGCTTTCAGAAGGACAACCAGCCCTCAGAAAAACATTGAAATCTCTCCAAAAAGTGTGAAAGAAACTAAGCCAAGAAACGAAGGTGTGCACAGCCGGGAAGACTTTCACCAAACAGTGGAGGGGACCCTCCCTGAGACACTAAAAATTAAACACAGAGTTACTGTAGGACCTACAAATTTCATCCCTAGATACTGACCCAAAGAACTGAAAACAGGTGCTCAAACAGAAACAGGAACACAAAAGCTCACAGCAGCACTATTCATGATAGTCAAAAGGTGGAGACAACCTAAACATCCACCAACTGATGAACGGATAAACAACTGTGGACCATCTATCCATACAGTGGCATACTGGCCACAAAGGGAATGAAGTGCTGGCAGAGGCTGCAATGTGGATGAGCCTTGCAGACACGACACCAAGCGAAGACCCCAGACAAAAGAGGCCGTGTGGTGCTTGGTTCACTTACAGGAAATGTCCAGACAAATCCGCAGAGACAGAAAGCAGGTTAATGGCGGGTGGGGCAGGGAGAAAGGGAGCGGCTGCCAGTGTGCACAGGGGTCTTCTTTGAGGGTCATGAAAATGTCTTGGAACCAGACAGAATGGGTGCTCATACAGCGCTGTGAACGGACTAAATGCCGCTGAACTGTTCACCTTACAAAGAGTCATTTTATGTTTTGAATTTTATGTTTTGAATTTTATTTGAAAAAGAAAAATGCCAAAATGGAATTTCTTTTTTTTTTTTTTAATCTGGCTATTGTGGGCTGCCCTGGGCCACCTGGCTTCCACCCTTAGTCACAAACGTGTGCACATGGCCTGCAGCTTCAGCCTCACCCCAAAGCCAGGCCTGGGGGACCTAGAGGCCCAGCACTCCGCTGGCCTTGGCAGTAACTGCTGACTCCAATCAGGGCCCGGCCTCCCCACATGCTGTGCTGCCATCCTGGAAACCCACCCACTTCCTGCAGTAGGCCAAGCCTCACTGACTGGCCAGGCTGCTGGACCATCCTCAGGTGCCCCCAGGCGAGTGACAGTCCCGAGGTCTCTTGGAATCAATGCTCCCCTCCCCCTGTATAACTTTCAAAGCCTGTCACACTGCCCTAAACTGGCCTCCAGGAAGCGTCTCTCACCAGCTTTCCTTCCACTGCCCATGGTGGCCAGAATGAGTCCTTGGATCCGTCATGGAGCCCATCCATCCTCACCTGAAGGGAATCAGGTGGGACTCTGCTTCCCCCAGGGTCAAGACAGGTGTTACACCGACTCAATGCACAGTTTTTAAGGAGCACCTACTCTGTGCCAGTGTTGCTAGGAGCATAGCAGGGAACACAAGACAAGAACCCTGCTTCTGGACTTCCCTGGTGGCCCAGTGGCTGAGGATCTGCCTGCTAATGCAGGAGACATGGGTTCAGTCCCTGCTCCAGGGAGATTTCCCATGCCGTGGAGCAGCTAAGCATCACGCACCACCGCTGCTGCAGCCCAGGCACCCTAGAGCCTGTGCTCTGCAGCGAGAGGAGCCGCTGCAATGAGAAGCCCGCACGTAACCAGAGAGCAGCCTCCCGTTCACCGCAACCAGACAAAGCCTGAACCCAGCACAATGGAAAACTAAATACAAGTTAAAAAAACAAAGAACCCTGCTTTCACACTGTAGTCATGAGAAGACCACAATGTCACAAAACAAACTATACATTCGTTCAAATGGTGACACCATTCAGCAGGGTGACGAGATTGGCCAACTCCCTATAAAGGCCCAGAAAGTAAGTATCTTAGGCTTTGCTGGCCACACAGTCTCTTTTGTGACCACCCAGCTCTGCGGCTGAATCATAAAAGCAGCCACAGACAATGTGTAAACAATTGGATGTGGCTGTGTGCCAATAAGGCTTTATTTACAAAAATAAGCATTGAGCCACATCTGGCTGGATTTGCTGACCCCCAAGATAAAGAATGGGTGGGGATGAGGACTCCTATAAAGGTCAGGGGGCTCTCCTCTGTGGAGGGAACATCTGAGCAGACACCTGAAGATGCCAGAGAGAGCAGCAGAAGAGCCAAGAAAAGGTAAAAATAAAATTATAAAATTACTATTCTTTATGTTAACTTTTCCTTGATTTCAATGACAATGACGATTTCTTTTCATCACGTGACTCTGTCCCTTCCTCACAACCCTATGAAGTAGTGTCATGTCTGTGCCCATTTTACAGACAAGCAAACTGAGGCTCAGAGAGGCGAATGCTCTGAGGCAGAGGTAGGATGTCCAGCTCATCCAGATTCCAGAGCCAGGGCCAGAATCGTGTGAAATTCTTCTTTACATTGTAGATGAGGAAAGGGAGGCACAGAGAATCAACTGTCCACCACACAGCTGCTCATTCCTGTGCCATCTGGGACAGTAGCCACATTTGGTTATCCAAATGTACAGCTCATTTAATTCAAATTAAACAAAATTAAATACTCAGTTCCTCAGCTGCAATGGGCACATTTCAACGGCTCAACAGTCACATGTGGGTAATGGCTACCATTTTGGACCAGGCAGATCCAGAGCACTTCCATTAGGAAGTTCCAACAGGCAGCACCACACAAAACAGCTCTCCTGTCCACCAAACATAAAGGGCGCAAAAATGAGTCGGCACACAGGCAGTGCTCGTCACACACGAACAGCCGCAGTGCCTCCTACGTTACCTTCTCAGCTGCAGCTGCTACTGGATAGGACACTGGGGTCCAACATCCCCCCACCCACGCACACCTGCTTCTTCTTCAGTTTGGAGATCTGCTGCTCCACCATGGTGATCTCCCGGTCCACCCGGTCCATGTTCTGGATCAGCTCCTCCTTGGAGAGCCGTGGAGGCACCAGCTCCAGCTCAGGGTCAGCATGCGGGGGGCTGGGAGGAGACACTGGCTCCAGCTTGCCTGTCAGGCTGCGGTCCTGCAGAAGAGGAAGGAACAGGCATGGGGTCAGGACAGGAGGCACCCACACCCCCGATACACTGAACGTTTCCAGCCATGACTTCAGGTACCAACACCCCCGGCATCTGCTGTGCCGGCCCCCACGTCCCAGACACAAGGTTGCTCACGGATCCCACCTCCCTGCCTTTGCCCTCACTGGTCCCCCGCCAGATGTCCCCTCCCTGGCCTTCTCCAAAGTTCAGATCCTTTCTTCTATCTTCCTACATGCAAGTTTTCCACACCTCCCTGCAAGGCCTCCCTCTTCCCTTTTCCCATTACACACCTCTCTCCTTCCCTGGTACCCTGTCTGTGTCCTCCCTCCAGATCAAGCTTCTCAAGAACTGGCATCAAAACCCACAACCTCCAAATACCCAAGGCCTGGCCTCAGCTGATCCTCCGTGAACACTTATTCACGATCCTCAGTCCAAATGAGCAAGTTACAGAATATCACACACAGTACAAATTTGGTTTTGTAGAAGACAAACACAAACGCACGAGAAAACTGTAAGGATGGGAAACGGAGATGTCAGAAGTATTCACTGGGGAAGTGGGAGAAAAGGGGGATATTTTCACTTTCCTTTTTGTTGACTGAGGTGTTACTTGCCTTTACAGTGTTACATTAGTTTCTGTGGTACAATGAAGGGAATCAGCTATATATATATATCCCTCCTTCTTGGACCTCCCTCTCACCTCCACCCCGCATCCTACCCCTCTCAAGCACTGAGTTGCGCTCCCCGTACTACACAGTAGGTTTCCACTAGTTATCTCTTTTGCACATGGTAGCACACGTATGTCAATCCTCATCTCCCAATTCACCCACCCTCCTTCCTACCTCTTCTTTTTATTTACCAGTGTTTTTCTGCTTTTCCTTCACTGAGTGTTACTCTCTGTATAATGAAGTCATTTTCCAAAATGTGCTAAAAAAAAAAAGAAAAGCAAAAAAAAAAAAAACTTGGGAATTCCCTGGTGGCCCAATGGTTAGGACTTCACTTTCACTGCCGAGGGCCTAGGTTTAATCCCTGGTCAGGGAAATAAAATCCCACAAGCCACACGGTATGGCCAAAACTAAAAACAAAACAAAAATGTGTTAAGCAAACAAGGGAGTCAGGGGCTCCATTCCACCAGTGAAAGTTTGTTGCGCATCCAAGGTTGCTGGGAGCACAGTGAAGAGGAAGTAAAATAAAACCAAGTCCTTGCCCCCAGAGAACTCACCAGTGTGGCCCTGGGTTCAAATCCCCACCCAAGACCATCATGACCACAAGCGTATCACCTGCCTCCGTTTCCTCATCTGTACAATGGGACCATTCCCGCTTTCTGGCTGCTGTGAGGCTTGAATGAGTGCCTACGTGCAGAGTGCTCAGTTCAGAGCCTGAGCACTCTCAGGGCTCCACAGGCACTGCCTGGAGCCGTCCCCCCCAAAACCCGGCCCCCGCCCTGCACCATCCTCAAGGCCAAGCCTGCAGCTGTGGCAGAGGAGGCCCTGGGAGTCGCTCCGGGCGGCTGCTTCCCCACCCCCACAGCAGCTGCAGCCGGAGGACAGAGGACACACTATTCGCAGGGACAACTGCAGCCCCAGGGCTGCCAAGCGCCACCCTCCCCCGACCCCCCAGCTCGAGCTGAGCAGAGGCTGTGCCATCTTATGTGTGTGTCAGTTGCTCACTCGTGTTTGACTCGTTGCAACCCCATGGACTGTAGCCTGCTAGGCTCCTCCGTCCACGGGATTCTCCAGGCAAGAATACTGAAGGGGTTGTCATTCTCTTCTCCAGGGGATCTTCCCAACCCAGGAATTGAACCCAGGTCTCCTGCATCGCAGGCAGATTCTTCACCATCTGAGCCACCAGGGAAGCCCTCTGGTGCCATCTTAAGTCCACTCTGTCCTTGGGGTCTCGGTCCTACACACACAGACCCCACTGAAGCCCACAGGGCCCAAAGGTCTGGGGATCATTCTGGCCTTATCATTTCCATCTGAGATGTGGGGGAGAGCAGGTGTCGGGACTCTCAGATCCTCACCCAGAACCCTTGGGGAAAAGGCAGAAGAGGCCCCAAGTCCTTCAACAGGGCCGAATGTGGCCCTGACGTGGCTCTGATGCGGCCCTCCACACTCCTCAGGGACACCCGGGAAAGTAAAGCAGGCCTTCTCCTCAGCACACCCCACCCCTCAACGCTGACTGTGGGTCTCCCAGGGGGCTGCCACTGCATCCCCACAGCACAGATGAGAGGGCAAGAAACCAGCGGGCACACGCCCGGCAGGGCTCTAACCCAGCAGTCAGCACACTTTCTGTAAACAGCCAGGTGTGAAAACACTTCAGTCTTTGCAGATCAGACAGTCTGTGCTCCAGCCACTCATTCATCATTGCAGTGGGAAAGCAGCCAAAGACAAGACACCCAGGGATGGGTATGGCTGGGTGCCAATAAAACTTTATTTACAAACCCAAGCTGAGGGCCAGGATTGGAGCTTGCTATGCTCTTAATTCACATAGTTGTCACAGCCCCCACGGGAAGTGGAAGTACAGTTTTCCCCATTTTCCAGATGAAACTAAAGATCCAGTGAGGTTCAATGACATGCCTGAGGTCACCAGTCACAAAGTGATAGAGCTTTGGCTTGAAGGGCTCAGGATAGGAGAGACAAGGCCTCAATCAGAACTCTCTAGAAGCAGGCAGAGCACACAACCAGGTGGCAGGGGCTCCTACAGCAGAAACAAGGTTGCCACCGCACATTCATTCATCCCGCAGAACCATGTGGCTGGGCAGGAAAGCAAGAGCGAGGTCCCTTCCAGGGTTCACGACTCCCAGATATTAGAAGCAAAACTGTGCACGGAATTAAACAACCTTTAGAGAAATATTCAGAAAGGGTGTGTGTGTGTCTGTGTGTGTCTGTGTGTGTCTGTGTGTGTCTGTGTGTGTGTGCGTGTGCTCCCCAGTAGGAGGGACGAGCCGGGGGACACAGGGACTGCAGGCATCTGACTCCACAGGTGCCAAACCAGAAGCCGCTCACATATCCCGGCAATTCTGGGCCTTTGTACCAGCTGTGCCCTCTCAGGACTCTACCTGTGTGCCACCTCATATCAGACTCACCATCCATGGCCCCCACCTCCAACCCTTATCTGAGCTTCGCCCCTTCCCTCTGTGCGCCATGGCACTTGGCTGGTCTCCCCCAATAGCCTCAATCATTTCTCAGGGTTCTTGAGATGAAAGGTTTTGGTGATGTGGTTCCCAGAGCCCAGTTCTATTAGCTGCTGTAGGAAACATCTCTCCTGCTTCGCTCTGATCTTCCACCAGGACCAAGAAGGGAGGGAGAGGAGCAAGGTGAGAACGAGGACTGTGGACAGGAGGCTTTCAGGGCCAGAACACCCCGAAACAGTTCACCTAATTTGAGGATCATTCTCAAAATGACATGGGCAGGACTGGTGGTCCAGTGGTAAAGAATCTGCCTTTCAGGACTGAGGACTTGTATTCAATCCCTGGTCGGGGAAGTAAGATCTCACATGCCTCAGGGCAACTGAGCCTGCACACCACAACTACAGAAGCCTACACACTGCAATAAAGGGCACATGCTGCAACGCAGAGCCCAGGCAGCCAAATAAAGAAATAAAAAATTTTTAATAAAATATCATGAGGAAAAAGATTTCCGTCCCCAAAGCTGACAAGGGCAGCAGAGGGGTTGGATGAAGCAGTTGGCAATGACCAGGAACTACTGGAAAAGTTGTTGGAAACTTTTTCTTAAAGTCTTGATGAGGAAAAGCTGTCTTCTTCAATGGTTTCTTCCTCAAGGTGCAGGCTTGGCTTTTATTCTCAGCAAAACTGCAAAGACGGGTCCACCAACTGACAAAGTGTGGTCTCTCCATATAATAGAACATGATTCAGCCATAAAAAAAAGTGATGTACAGACCCAAGGCACAACACAGATGGAAATTAACATGATGATGAGAGAAGCCAGACGCAAAAGGCCACCTATCGGATGATCCCATTGATATGAAGCGTCCAGAACTCATAAATCCTCAGAGACAGAAGCCGATGGGTGGTTGCCAAAGGCTGGGGAGGAGGAGGTGGCTGTTGATGGGTCACGGTTTCTTTCTGGGATGGTGAAAATTCTCTTGAACTAGACAGAGATGGCTCACAACTCCGTGAATGTACTAAATGCCACTGAATTGCCCACTTCAACCTGCTTAATTTCATATCATGTGAATTTCACCTGCATCTGAACATGCATCTGAAGATGCACACCAGAGGGCAAAGAGTGCTTTCTGCAGTGCTGAGTTTCCAGGAATGGGACTCGGAGAGCCCGGCTCCTGGGCCTCCAGATGGTTCTCCCAATGGCGGCTGGCCTTCATTTCAGTCTAAACCCGCAGGAGGAAAATAACAATCCAATACCCTTACCAGTCGCTAGGTAGCAGTTGGCACCATTTTCCCCGTCGGATGCCCTTGGCATAAAAATTCAGGCCAACGTGGAACAGAAAAGCTCATTATGTAAAGTTACAGACACAGAGGTAAGCAAAAGCCTTGAGGGCTGGAGAGGACCCCCTGGGGCTCCCCGCTCCTCCGTCTCAGATCCAGGAAAGGACAGGGCCAGGCTCGAGCATCCACAGTCCACTCTGCCAGTCACCATGATGGATTCCAGGACAGGCAGGGGCTTACCCAAAGGCAGGGAGATAAACAGTTCTTGTCTGGAAATGTGAAAACACAGGGTAAGCTCTTTTTGTTGACCTTGAATGTGGGAAGAGGAAGGCCTGGAATCTCAAATTGCCTTCTTGTTAACAAGACCATATGCAAGATGGCAGAGCCAAGAAACGGACATAGACAGGAACCCAGGGACATGTCACCTGGATCAAGCTGTGCCTGAAGTCAACAATGCTGGTATTTCAGTTACATGAGCCAGGACCCTGTTTAAGCCAGTTTTGCATGGGTTTTCTGTCCCTTTCACCCAACGGGGCCCCAAAAGACAAAGAGACTTTCAGAAATGGTGCCATTTGTGATGATTCTAAAGTCCCCAGAACCAAGTCTGGCGAAGTTCAAAGGAAGCCTCTGATGCCACAGGACTACAGAAGCTTGAGGGCAGGGAAGCATTATAAAACAGAACATTTTTATATGAAAAAGGAACACAGCTGGAGGGGAAGGGAGCAGTGCTTTTTAAAAAAAAAAAAAATCCCATCAAATTCCTGTCTCACGCATCCAGCTAAATTCCACACAACAGACGCAAAAAACATCTGAACTCCTTCAGAGTTGTGTTTCTCCCCTGGCTTCTTCCCTTGCCCAAAATGCACTCATTCTTTCCAAATGCTCTTAACAGCCTGGAGCAATTACAGGAGTTGGTCCAGCCAGGCCCCAACATAGGGCCCATCACTCCCCGACACCCATGGGGTCCAGGAAGGGAAGAAACAGACAGACAGAGACAGAGAGAGAAACAGAGAGACACACAGATACACACACACATTCAGGCAGAGAGAGACAGAGACACAGGGACAGAGAGAAAGAGACAGAAGCAGAGACTGAGAAAGACCCACAGAAGGAGAGGAAGCACCCTGGGCACTCTAAGAAGGAGAGGGATAAGCAGGACTCACAGAGCCCCTGTCAGGCCCAGAGACCCTCAGAAGGACAAGAAGGCCTGAGGGCTTGGAGCCAGTTCTGCAGAGCCATAAGGCAGGCAGCAGAGGTCTGATGGGGGCTGGCCAGAGGCCCGCACCAGCCCATCTTCCAGGCAGAACCAGATGTGAGCACAGGGACATGGGCCACTCGGGGCTCTGGTCCCTCTGGGAGGACATCAAGCCTCCCTGGTTATGGCCCTGTGTCCCCCACCACACGCACCCTGCTCCCCCACTACCCAAGACCCCCTTCAGGGAAGAGCTTTTCTAACAGCAACATCCCTCTCAGGAGGCTGAGGGGTCACAGAATCTAAGAGGAGGATGCCAGCAAGGGGATGGCAGGATGGCAGGCTCGAAGGGCCAAAGGGACAGCCCAAGGCGGGGCCAGCATCCTGGGCAGACCTGAGCCACGTGGGCTTCAGTGCCCACTTCCCACATTCCGGTGACTGCGGGCGAGTGGCTCTCTCAGCCTGGGGTCCCCTATATAAAAGGTGATTATAGGAACTTCCCAAGTGGTCCAGCAGCTAAGACTGTGCTCCCAGTGCAGGGGGCGTGAGTCCAATCCCTAGTCAGGGAATTAGATCCCACATACTGAAACTAAAGATCCCACATGCCACAACTAAGACCTGGCGCAGCCCAATAAACATATATACATTTTTAAAAGATGATCACAGATCAGTCTTCATCCAGCTGAGATGACATAATGGAATTGACACTGAAATGTACCTGGCCCACAGGCAGAGACTCCGTCCGTGTTAGTTTATCAATATCATCACGACCAACCCCGGAACCCCGTTTCCTGCCAGTCCCCCTTTAAAGAACCTGCCTCAGCCTGAAATCTCACTATTCAATCCCATCCAGTGTCAGGCAGAGAAGGAAGATCCAGCAGGTCCGAGGGGACCACTTCCCTCCCCTGGACGGGCTCCCAGTCCCCACCCACCCCCGCTGAGGCCGAAGTAAGAAGAGCACTGACCTCACTCAGCAGCTGGGCAGCCGTTAACGAGCTAATGTGTGTCCCCGTGGTCACGAAAGACCATGAGGACACCGCTCAGCACGTGCAGAAAGGACATCCATCGTGCAGCCGGCCAAGGACAAGGGTGTCACCTGGCCACGGTCCCTGCTGCACCCTAGGCAGTGGCAGGGAAACGACAGCCTCTAAGGCAGCTGGGTGACCCTGGGAGACAGAAGCATCTGAACCACTGGCTGCGATTGCTCCAATTAGATGGAGACCAAATGAGCTTCTAGGGGTCGGTCCTGAGGTTCACTGGAATGGCAGAAAACTTCTCCCAGCAGCAAACTCTGGGTGCTTTATCTATGCACATTCTCCCCCTGCATCTCAGCTCGACTCTCTGATTAAAGAAGAGTGAAATGCAAGAGCCCTCCAGGGCACTATGGTCCCCAAAGGCGGGAAACACTTGGGCACGGAAAACGGGGGTAGGGGAGATGTCCCTCTCCAGCCAAGAAACAGCCCACGGCGCCAAGCTCATCCCTAGACCCTCCTCTCGCTGCTCAGTCTCTGCACATCCTGTGCTCAGTCCCTCCTCGCAGCCTGACACATCCACCCATTCCCTTGCACCCCGCCCACTCTCAGCACCACCCAAACCCTCAGAGCAGCTCCCAGCTGGGGGCCAAGCCTTACCTTGGACAGGTCCTCGGAGCCCCCTGGCTGGCCAGCGGCTAGCAGGGGCGAGGGCCGTAGCAGAGGGTCGGGCAGGAGCTCCAGGCGAGGGCGCTTGCTCTCCAGGAACTCCATCTCTGACTTGCCCAGCTCAGGCAGGTATGAGTGGGACTCAGGTCGCAGGTGAAGCTCCTGGGACCTGCCGGCGGGGGCGGGGGGGGGGGGGGCACATGACATCACATCTGCTGCCCTCCTTGCTGAGCACAGCCATGAGCCACGCCCTCTTCCACCCTGCAAGGAGTATCCATCTGCTCAAGGGCACACAGCGAGGCAGGACTCAAATACAGATTTGTCTTCCTCCGAGACAGCACTCACTGACAATGTTTATAGCAAGANGGGACACATGACATCACATCTGCTGCCCTCCTTGCTGAGCACAGCCATGAGCCACGCCCTCTTCCACCCTGCAAGGAGTATCCATCTGCTCAAGGGCACACAGCGAGGCAGGACTCAAATACAGATTTGTCTTCCTCCGAGACAGCACTCACTGACAATGTTTATAGCAAGAGAAGGTCCTGGTGACTGCCTGCTCCCTGAGTGTGGTCCCCAGAGCAGTAGCATCAGCCCCTCTTGAAGCTGATTACAAATACACAATCTTTTGAGTTCTACTCCAACCTGCTGAATCTGACTCTGCATTGAAACGAGATCCTGGGTGATTCATAGGGAAAGTCTGAAAAACACTGTGGGTCTAACACAGATGTTAACACACGTGATGCTATTTGCACATCACTCATCCAGAGCAGATCATCACTAGTCTATCCCAGCACTCGGGCTGTTCAACCGGCCTTGCCCCTTTCTCAACTCAGCCCAGCAGTCTTATGCAGAGGTAGGAGCTATCCAGCCTAATCACTTGTGATTAACTCTCCTTAACCCTCCTCCCTAGAGGGCGGAGGACGAAACTGGCCCAGAGAGGGCATGTCCTTGCCTGAGCACACACAGCAGACCCAAGACTCCTAGCATCCACCTCCAGCCACTGCTGCTGACCAGACAGTCCAAATGCTGCCCCTGTTGAAATGCTTTTCAAGTTCATGCTTTTTCCCCCCAATAATCTCAGAATAAGAATCCAAATACATTCCCCCCACCCTCAGGCCCTGCCTGATCTGGCCCCTGTTCACCTTGCCTGCTGCATTCCTGGCCCAGGCCTTTGCACTGGCTAGGCTGGACCACACACACACACACACCAGCTCTGTCCATGTTAGCTCTTCTCCTTCCTGTCTTAGTGCTCGGGGCATCTCCTTCTAACAGCCGTCTCCCTGTGCCTGGGGCATCTCCTTCTAACAGCCGTCTCCCTGCCCAGCAAAGCTCAAAACCCTCCCATTGGTTTCTGTGAAGTTTACCCTCTGGATCCCCAATCACCTGTTAACCCCAGCCACCCAACCTCCTTGCCTCTCTGGAACAGCCCAAGGACATTTCCCTCTCCAAGCTTTTACACACACTGTTCCCTTCACCTGAAATGCCTTCCCCCGCTCTCCAAATGGCTGGTCACCCACCCCACTCTCCAAATGGCTCTCTGAATGACTGGCTACTTAGTGCCAAGTGTCTTTCCCCTGAGAGGCCTTTCCCAGCCACTCCAGCCAAATAGCAGCCATTCCCCGCCCAGTAGGAAACAAGTCGCCTGTCCCATTTTAAAGTCCTCCTGTGTGTTTGCTGTATCTCCCCTGCTAAGACTATGGGCTCCCTGCAGGCAAGGCTGTCTGTCTAGGTGCCTGTAGGGGCGGCCACAGCCTATAATAGTTCATCATGTGTTAGAAGCGCAAGACTTTCAAGAGTTCCCTGGTTACCTAGTGGTTAAGGTGAATCTGCGTGGCCTAGGATCAGTCCCTGGCTGGGAACCTGAGATCTCATAAGCCAAAAGGCCCAGAAAAAAAAAAAAAAAAAAGCTCAGGACTCTTAGCAGTGAGTGCTATTACTGTCTCAGGCATCTTCAGGCTCTCTCAGGGCTCTGGCCTGTCCTGACAGCCTCAGCCCTGGCCCTGCTGGGTCCCACCTGCCACATGGCCTGCTCCCTCCCACCTGGATTTCACAAAGGCAAGGCAGGCCCAGAGGACCTCGTCTGCCAGCTGAAGAATGGAAGAAGACTCAGAGAAAAAGGGATGACGACAAAGGTAGGAGGGTGGGGGAAAGGGGCTCCCCGTGTGAAGTCAGCTGCAGGCACATCCCTCCAAACCAGCAACCCAGGCCCGCTTCCCTACTTCTAGGTGGTCATCCCCTCCTGCCTGGGCCACACACCCAGAGACCCCTGCGGGACCACGGCGGGAACCCCAAGGGGCCACGTGGCTCTTCCCTGCCCATCTCCAGCCCTGTCCCAGTCACAGGCTGACACACCTCCATTTAACACCTCCCATCCCCATGAGCTCTCCACTAGCACAGGCCTCCACTTCCCCATCTGAGCAACGGATGTGCAAGCCCCTCCTCACCTTTCATTCCCAGGCTGAAATTCAGACAGCAGGGAGGGCCTCCTCCGCTGGGGCTGGATGATGGAGCCGGGCGACAGGTGCGAGGTGTAGTCACGGGGGTGGTGCGGGTATTCAAGCAGCCCAACATCCTGCAGCAGAAGACAGGCCAATGAGCGCCCACGCCACTGCGGTGCAACCCACACAGCGACCCAGGGCCAGGCCCCCCTGCCCAGTGCTGCTCCTCAACCCAGGGAGCCTCCCCCTCTCCCGGCCCTCAGTCCTTGTCCGGCCAGAAGGCATTCCTGGGGCCAGGGGCCACCAAGAAGTGATCTGTTCAGCTAAAGGGCGCCCCACCCTGTCACAATCTCCCAGTCCTGCCCTCTTTCCATATGAGACGACCAAGCCCATGTGTTAGCAGAGAAAACCGGAAAAAGGCACAACCTGCATGTCTGTCTCCAGTGCAGGAGACACAGCAAGACACAGGTCAGTGGAAGTGGGTGACGCAGCAAACACTGACAGCCTGCAAGGCTCAAATACCAGGTTCCAAAACGAAGCACCAACGTGGGAGTCCCCCATTTGCAGAGGGAAAACCCACACACGTGTGTCACATACACAAGCACAGCTCAAAGTCAAAAGGATAAACTCCAGGCAAAACCCTCCTTCTTCAGTAATGTGCCATCATCACCATTATCATCTGGGGGAAAACAAAACACTAACGAATTAGATGTGCTCCGATTAGCAACTACACGCTGACTGGAGACACATTAAAGTGTTAGGAAAAAAAAAAGATTGAAACAAGAAGTCTTCAAGGGAGAAAACAGGACAGGCTTCCTACTTGTACCAGTAAAAATCGATTACTTCTGTCTGCCGAGAACATTCACACTGTGGGTGGCAATCAGTTAGTGATGTCTGGCAAGAGTAAGGCTTGGGAAAGTGTAGGATGGTAGGTGATTTATTTTCTTCTTGGCACCTTTCTGAATTCTCCCAATCTTCCGTAAAAAATCTAGTCATTCTTTTGCTGTCTGGCTTATTTTTTTTTAAGCTGTTATTTCTGCAAAGAGAATTAGATGATACCACGTAGGTGTGTTGGGAATGGATGTGTTTCAGACCCTCCAAAACAACAGCATGTAAGAGGCTGGGAGGCTGGGAAGCTGGAGGGGATGAGTAACTAGAATCAAGAGGGATCCTGTCAACTTCAGAGGCTGGAAATGTTGAGGGAAGGGCCTTCCTGGGCAGCCCAACATGGAAGCAAGAAGCTACGAGGCCTCAGGCTAGAGGTAAGTATCCATCACTCAAACCCTCTGAGCCTCTCTTCATCATTAAAATGGATGCCTGAATTCCCTAGTGGTCCAGTGGTTAGCACTCTTCCACTGCAGGAGCAAGGGCTCCCTACTCCCTGGCCAGGGAACTGAGATTCCTACGTGCCACATGGCGTGGCCAAATAAAAGAGAAAACTGAAATGGATGCTTGACCTGGACTGAAGGAGGCCTCTATGCCTCCAACCACAAATCCCCCTTAACTCTCCAAGGGTTTCCCCCAAGACTGACGGCAGCTTCCAGGAGGCAGAGGAAGGCTGGGCCTCCCCCGAGCTTCCCCACACTCCAGGATGTCCACCAGGTGCTCTCAAAGGGAGAAGGAGAAAGGGCTGGGGGGAGTGGGTGGCAGCCTCTGGGATCCCGCTGGCGAGGCTGCCAGCCACGGATCTGGTGTGCACACGCACGCAGAGGTGTGAGAAGAAATCAGCAAGCGCTACAGTCTGCCAGGAGGAAAATTCCCTCTCACACAAAAGCAAAATGAACAAAGCGGCAGAAAGGCAGACAGTCCAATCCCTCGGGAGAGGGCCTGGGCAGGATGGCGTGCCTACCGCCGCCAACTGAGGCGGAGAAAGGCACGTGGCGCCTGGGCCCGAGGCAAGGGCATGGGGCTGCCACTGCATGAACCTTTCTGGCCTCAGTTTCCCAGTTTAAGAGTCAGGAAGGATGAGCTTAGAGCACAGTCCCTCCAAAGACCATCCTGGGGGCCACCCACACTTATCTCTACCCTAGGGCTCTGACTCTAGGGACCCCCCGAGGGTGCCTCGACCTTTACAGGAAGGAAAGAACTGGGGAGACCCCAAGAGAGGCTGAAAGTGAGGCTCACTGTCATCCTAAGAGCCTGAAGACACCAGGCATGCTGGCCAGAACCCTCCAGACACGTCTCGCAACATGAGAACCCTCCACGTGTTTCAAACCATTCCAGCCCCGCCCGCTGCCCCCATACATGTATGTGGCCCAAGCCGGCTCCTGAGTCCGTGACCCCTGGTCTCGGGGGGAGCGCTGAAGATGAGCAGGTTCAGATCCTTCTTGAGAGCCTGTTGACAGGACTGCGGCATCTGAGCACATGGGCAGCACTGTCCTGCCGGCCTTGGCCTAAACCAGTCCTCATGCCTGCAAATTGGGTCACGTGCAGAAGGCCCATGTATCCGTTTGTGACAAACTGGAAATGAAACAGACCGGTCCTTCCCACAGAGAGCCTGATAAGCACTGATCTGGGGCCAACGAGGCCCAAGGCCAAAGCCAGGCTCGGCCTGTCTCATCAAGTGTCCCTGGCACACAGCCACAGCCACTCCAGTACATGTTGGCTGAGCTACTTTTCGCACTGGGACAGCAGCAGCCACGAGTCATTGTGACAGGAACTGCATGGCCCAAAAAGTCTGAAATATTTAGAGAAGGTTTGCCAACCCCTCTTCTGGAGGAAAAGCCTGCCGTGTACCCTGGGGTCCACTCGGAAAAGGATGCTAACGGGTGCGTTGTTGTCATGACAGCAGCAGCATCAGTCATCAACACAGTCACGCTAACCTTCCCAGGCATTGTGCAGAGGCCTCTGCATGTGTCAACTAACTTGATCCTCAGAGGCTTAAAGAAGCTACCTGCGATGCAGGAGACCCAGGTTTGATCCCTGTGTCAAGAAGATCCCCTGGACAAGGGAATGGCTACCCACTCCAGTGTTCTTGCCTGGAGAATTCCATGGATAGAGGAGCCTGGAGGGTTACACTCTATAAGGTTGCAAAGAGTCAGACACGACTGAGTAACACTTTCAGAGACTTATAACTACCCCTCACTCAACGGACGGAGAAACTGAGGCAAGGGGTGGCCAGGCCACTAAATTAGAGTTTCACAGCTAGGACATCACTGAGGCAAGACATGAATGCAAGGGGTTTAGCTTGAGAGCCTGTGTACTTAAACACCCTTTTAACACTAAGGCACAGAGAGGGTAAGTAACTTGTCCAAGGCCACATAGCAGGAAGGAGTGGCACTGGGATTCAGACCCTGTGTCTTTGGGCTTGAATACATTCATTCAGCTCAAGGCTTGAAGGAACTTAAGAGAGTTCAAGAGGTCCCAGGGGACCTGAGGGAGACAGCAGAATCGAAGTGGCTTGTAGAAAGCAGGAAAAGAGACAAGAAGGGGAGAATGTGTTTGGATCCTCAATCCTGGGAGACTGTCAGACTCCAGGACCCTCGGGGAGAAATGTGGGGTCCTGATACTGTGAAGGAGGAAAGCCAAGACCACAGAGATGGTGAGAACAGGACACAGAGAGGTTGTGCGGGAGGAGCAGGTGGGACTGAGCAAGCCACGTGCACAGCACCATGGAGAGAGGCTCTGAGAGTGCCTGACGCCAGATCAGAGAAGCGCACTTGAATTAAGCCCTCCACCTGAGCCAGGCGTAACACAGCAGGCGGCCTGGAGATGACTTAGGCTGAAGCACAGAAGGAGGCTGCTCCCAGCCCCCTCTCAGAATCCAGGCCCTCTTCTGTCTCCCACCAGCCTCCCAGGAGGAAGCAGATAACTACCATGTGCAGACACGGCCCTAGGCACCTTCCAAACGTCTGCTGGTGATGCTCAGACCTGCAACAGCCGTATCACAGATGGGAAAACTGAGCCTGCCCCCCGCAGCCCAGTGTCACTCAGCAAGTTGGGAGGGACAGAGATTCAAAGGCACATCTGGGCATTCTTGCCCTGCCCCTCATCCCAGCATCCCTGCCTCAACTGTTGTACAAGGTGCTGGGACCCTGGGTCCCCATCTGGCCCTTGGACCAGGCATTTATCTCTCTGTGCCTTTATTCCCCTTTTCCTTCACCATTTGTCTTTCAAAGACTCGAGGTGGAGGAGGGAATTCTCAAAAACTCTGTACAATGGCCTGGCAGTAAGGGGTTAGGGGCTAAGGGCTGCAAGGGGACCCCCAGATTACAGTCCCAATGCTCACCTCCCACCTGCGAAAGAAAAGCCCTGGACACATGCCTGGGAGAGCAAAACCCCACCACCCACCCTGAACACCCAGAAATCTTGCTTTTAAAGCCTTCCCATGAACAAGCAGGGGCCCCCAGCTGGGCTGCCCCAGCACCAGGCAGGGTGATCAGGAAGCGGGGCCCCACTGCGGTCACCACACAGGATAAGGATGCCCCACCTCGTAGCTGTCCAGGGCCCTGCCCACGCGCAGCCTCAGCCTCCTGCCCAGAGGAAGTGACCACTCGGTTCTGCCCAGCCACACCCTGCATCACTGGCAGTGCAGCAGAAAAAACAGAAAGTGTCTGAGATCAGGTGGTGACTCCAAATGACTGCAAGAGGGCCGGGCTGAGGCAAAGGAAGGGTGGGATGGCAAGATGGCAAGGCCATGTGGACTCGAGGACTCACCCAGGGGGCAGGGGGGCAGGGAGGGAGGGCCCCCTGAGGCGGAGGGGGGAGGGGCAGTGG